>CABFVX010009730.1:0-17136 GCA_902151425.1 Timema shepardi
GTAAACAACATCATAGAGGAATAAAAACAATCATGACAGTATCTAGGATTAACATATCATAATAAAGTGCACACAAGTCTTTGGCGGATGATTAAATGTTCATTTTTTTGTCTTATTTCAACAATAACCCCCCAATCCTGGGACAAATTCTGAACATTAAACACCTCTAAAAGCTTTCTAAAGTGTTTTTATAACAACATAATACCCTAACTGCTGAAAGATAGAAACAATTATCGATATTAAACCCCGCTAGAAGCTCTCTGAAGTGCTTTTTATGGCAACACAGCTCCCTAATTTGTACTTGTACCTTAATTCTTATATTGCTTGAACCATAAATAAAGCCATATTTATTCTTTTCATAAAATTTCGGGAGGGGTTTGAACCCCCAAACTCCTCCTTCTGACTACAGGTTTGAGGAAGAGGTTTTCTACAGGTGTGTAAGAGACCTACTGTAACGTGCTAGCTGCCTCATAGCACGTACACACAAAATACCTTTAAATCACTATAAATCCAAGAACTAATAAATCCTAATAATGTGTGGCAGATATAAACTCACGGTGAAATCGTGTTGCTGGAAACGCCCAAAATTGAGGAAAGTGGTCCAGCTGACTGTTCCTGGAGGTTGGGGTGAAAAAAATACTTTCTTCTTTATATATATATATTTCTAATTACTTTCAGTGTCTTCTAACTATGTTTACTTAATAACAGTTAAGATGAATAAAAATTGTGCCTTTGTTGGGCGCCACTTCTAGGATCTAGGAGAAAATAATAATAAAATACCTCGGCTAATTCAGACAGTGGCAAAACGACTCTCAATACTCGAGACCACTGGGGAGCAGTTAAAATAAAACATGAGCAATTTAAATAAAAATGGATTGTTGAAATAAATAATGTAGTAATTTAGACTACAATAAAAATAAATGTATAAAATAACAATTATTTGGAAATTTTGTGGGTTTATTATTGTTTCCTTTTTTTACCACATCCCAATCCTACCTATGGAATTCCGGATAGTTATAATTCTAATTTGACAAAATAA
The DNA here is from genome assembly GCA_902151425.1 of Timema shepardi. Classification (NCBI taxonomy): domain Eukaryota; kingdom Metazoa; phylum Arthropoda; class Insecta; order Phasmatodea; family Timematidae; genus Timema; species Timema shepardi. Next base: position 1,040 of record CABFVX010009730.1, read on the forward strand.
AATAGTATTGTTGAAACAAAAAAGAAGAAGAGAAAAAAATCAATAAAATTAATATTTAGACATAAAATAAAATGTTAATTAATTCTCTGAATTAAATAGCCTTTCTGAAAGTTTTTACATGAATTCTGATTTTTAATAAAAGAAAAAAAAATGAATTCAAAGTTGAAGAGTTGGCTTGACCTCGCCAATGAATTAGTCCATGCTGAAACAACACCAACTTAAGAAATTTGTTTCACTTTACTAATTTTAACTCGTCCACAATTATTAAAAAAATAAACAGTCTAGCTCTTGCACATACACTTAGCTTTCTATTTGCTACTTGCACTTTACTTTACAGCCAATAATTCACTTTAAAACTAAATTAAATTAAGAGCTCCACAGATTTTGCTCCATGTTAGACCAACACCGAGGAAGAAGACCCTAGTCTCCTAAAGAAAGTCTTAAAAAATAATTTAAAAAAGTTCTATTTCTTTCTTTTTTTCCATGTCCAAAGAGAAAACTAATATATTAAAACAAAGGATAAAATGTTGGTTATAGACTATAGACAAAAATCAAATACAATGCAGGTTTAATATAAATATTGAAATACATGCCAATGAATGTGAACAATGTTTTCATAAAAGAGTTAAAATGTTTATTTTAATCTGTCAGAATTGAAAAGCTCGCTAGTTTGGAGTTATTTACATCTTTCCTCTTTTACTTCTTTTACAATAACGAGACCTGCTCCTCACTTGTTTGACAGATCTGCACATGCGTTGAAATAAATCATGGCCAGCATTGAAAATAAATAAAAGACGAGTCAACAAACTTCTTAGAAGGATAATTAATATGTTTAATAAAAGGTAAGTGTTCTTCCTTAAGTCGAAATTCCTTATTTAAATTATATAAATAATGTTATACGTTGTTCCTTCCGTCCTTTTATTTTATTGAATAGATGTAAATAGTATTATTTGTCAGGCCGGCAATACAGCGTGTTAAACGGCGGCCGAACTTTGAAGTGCTTAATTTCAAACGAAAATAAATAGGAAACTATTCACAAAAATTAGAATAATATAGGGAAATACATGGTAGGGTGGCAAATAACGTTACAAGGCTCAACACAAGAACGTATTACAAGCTGGCCTGACGTAGATGTAATGTGGTGTTTTGGGCTCAGCGGCCATCTCCTAGCGTTAGTTGTCTTTCTGCTCAGTTCTGAAAACTTTCACTCCCCCCCCCTTTTTTTCCTTGTAGACGTCCCTTTCCTAATACGTCAGTGCATCTTGTATAAAACAGCCATCCCTCGCTTCACATTTTGTACGTGTTGGAACATGCTCTCGTGCTCCCCTTCAGGTAGCATCAGATCATGCCATTTGACTTCGGATGGTCACATTTTGTATTCTATTGAACGATTCGTCAGAGGAACTGCCTAGAAGTGAACCAAGGACCAGTGGAGTAAGCAAGCGGTGATCACGGTGTTTGAGGCGTTGATCTCTCCTCCTCACCACAGATGAAGTAAAATCTGTGGCTATGAGTACTTAATATAGTAATCTTAGATATGGTCTTCGTGATTGTTTTTCTATGTCCATAAGACTCCCATAAGACATGGTCTTAAATACCTGGGCAATAACCAGATGCCCTATTCTGTATGGCCATGTTAAGTATAGTTTAAATATTTATATCCAATATTGGTAAAATCTAGGAACTTAAATTTTTTAAATCGTAACTCAATATGGAGTTTACTCATACTAGCTAGCCTATTTAACTAACAACGTTCTAACTTTTTAAACTATAACTTTATAGAATTAGATATTATTAACTATTATTCTTTTAGATGATCATTAGGTTAAATACTATTAGCCGCAAGGCAGGAGTGGTGCTATGTATTGTTGCTTAGCCTTAAATTAAGAATTATTTCCAATTTAAATTGACGTGTTGAGGCAGGTGCACCTTCATAGTAGAATGTATGTTAGTTCTACTTTAACGAGTTACACCCTTTCATAATATGGACACAACCATACTTATGTTGATCGCAAGTCCAACCAAGATGCCCCACACCTAATATCCCTATTGGGATAACGATGTCTAAAGTAACAGATTTAATTTCCTATAATAAACAATGACATGTTTTGGATAAGATATCGTCCAACCTGTGCGCCCTTACGTAAACTCATTAGCAAAAGCACAACAATCTGCGCCACTCTTAGACTGCGCACAATCAGTGCAACCTCAAGTAAAATAAACTTAATTGTCTAATAGAGCACAAACTGCGCCTTTAGCGAACTTCAAACTTTCTATTTTATACAAACTAACTTCATTTAATGTGTCTTTATTGAATTGTTATTTGCTTATAGCTGTGTTTAAAAGAATGTTTTTCTTTTTCTTATGATGAGTTTAATACACCATGGCCAACGGAGATCCTGTCGAAACGAACGCAATCCTATCAACAAATGGAGACACGCCCGAGGTGGACTTTCTCTCTCAAGCTGAACTTGTTGCATCCATTAATCCGGGATCACAATCAACTTAACTTTAACTTAATGTAACGTTCATATAAAGTTCTCTTAACGTAAAGAAACGAGTGATGCTATCACAATTCATGTAACTTAACGTAACAGCTTGAGCCAAATATCAGCATTCGAGAGAATAGATGTTGATCTGTGATCTGTACTATTTGTTAACAGTGTTATCTGTGACTATATTATGTATTGTTTACTTTTAATATATTTAATTACATTCCAATAAAATATTTATCATTCAAACAATTTGTATCGAATTTAAGTTTTTTTGACGTATTATGTTATATTCGTCATCAATCATGATGTAAAAGTAAAATATAGCTTGGATACACTATAAACAAATGAAGTAACGATACTTGTTAAACAGACGAAGTACTAAATATCAGTGTTAACGTGATTGACTGGATATATCACGTGATACCCTTCACTTATAGTTCACTTAACGTGAAATATCTCCCAAGACAACTCTTACTATAATTGAACTTTAAGTTAATCACATCATGATGGCTTCCATTTAAAAACACGAGAAGAATCTTTACGTTAAGTGAAAGTTAAGATAACGTTAAGTTGATCGTGATCCCTGCATTAGAGAACGAGGTTGGATGGTAGCTGACGATTACAAGGTGAGTGCGCTGGGAGTCACTTTAAAATTCCTAAAGTCACAACCGACGACTTCCCAAATTGCCAGAAACCCTCCCATCGTTGAGCAAATTTCAAATATTAACCAAAGGCTAGTATATTTAAATAAATAATTTGAAAATTTGCCTATTACTGATCAATAAAATAATGTAAATACTCTTATGTAGTAAGCCAGAAGGCTGTGAGTTTTGTTATTCTTTACTCTCTCTTTTTAATTTCCGTTTCCGGGGCTCTCAATCATGTAATAGTGGCGCTAGGCTGAAGCATGTTCTAATGGCATATTATATATATTACTATCATGTGTAGTTTTTTCTCTTACGAATAACTTACTCATTACAAAACTATAGTAAGGTTACAACAACTAACGACGAGTGATTATTAAGAACCCCGAGTTTATTTTGTTTGTAGTATCGTGTGTAGCTCTTGTGTGTGCAATTTTCTTATGCCAAAAGTTTCAACATGCTTTAGTTTTCCACTTTTGACTCTCGTCTTGAGGACATCAAGTCATATTTTGCCAAATTTGAACATTTCTGCACCACTGAATCAATTGCAACTGACGTAAGAGTTATTTGGCTCCTGAGATGCATTGGCCCAGTTGCCTACCAGTTGTTAACAGATCTCTGCTTACCAGTCGTGCCGGGAACCAAGAATTTCGCCCAACTAAAAACTCTCCTCGAAACTCACTACGCTCCCACAACATCAGTGTACGATGAGCGTTCTGCCTTATGTTCTCGCAAACAGCGTGCGGGAAAATCCTACGCGGCCTTCAGCCTATCTTTTGGTCATCTTGCCGCCACTTGTAGCTTCGGAACATTCCTGGATGACACCCTCAAGTCGCAGCTTTATCACAACATCTTGTCGGACATGGTACGCGACAAGATTAGGTATGAAGAGGGTAGATTCAGCTCCATGTTTGCTCTCGCTACTCGCTAAGATATCCCTGGACCAGCCAATGCCAGCGACAACCCTAATCTCATCAATGCGGTTCGCCCATATCAGCAGAAGAACAAGAAATTTAATAAAAAGTTCCAATCCATTCAAGGACCAAAACCTCAGCTATCGTCATGACCCAATCATCAGCCGTCTCAAAGTGCGTTATGAACAGATTGTGGTGGGCCTCATGCTAAGCCTAATTGACCCATCAAAAATGCACAATGTCATAACTGTCATTTTAGAGGACATCTTGCTAAGGTTTGTCGCAGGGTCAAAAATTCCTCTCAGCATCAAGGAGATGTCCGTCAAATTCAGGAGGACATACCTTCAGTGCCTGTCCAAGCTACTAGAGCTTGTGACTTGTACGCGGTCAAGAGTAATCAGGCACTAGCTCACAGCAGTGTCCGGTTGATAGTCAGTGGTGTACCTCTCACCATGGAAGTTGATACAGCGGCCAGCGCTAGTCTTATTGGTGAGCCAGTGTACCTTGCACATTTCAAACACCTTTCTCTAGTGAATATCACTCCACTTCGTGTTTGCACTGGGCATGAACTAGATTTTTGGGGGAAACCCCTGTTAGAATTTATTATCAGGGTCAGTCTGCTACGTTACCTCTAGTAGTGGTTCGGGGCTCCTTCCTCTCCCTTTTGGGAATATCTTGGATCAGCCATTTTCATCTGGATTCTAATGCTATCTTTCCCATAAACTATGTTCGGCAGGTACAAGGTGATGGGGTGGGCCTACTCAGGAATAAATATCCCTCAGTCTTCAAAGAGGTATCAGGTGGCATTAAGGGTGTGTAAGTTAATGCAGTTTTGAAAGAGGGCGTCATTCCGGTATTCTATGGTCATTGTTTCATTCCTATTCCTTTGAGGAATACTGCAAAGAAGGCCCCTGAAGAAATGGAATTAAGCGATTTTATCCAGAAAACCAATAGTTACGCCTGCGGAATACCTCTGGTAATTGTTCCCCGGGCCAACAATCTGCACGCGTGTGTGGAGATTTCAGCGTGACAATAAACCCTCAGTTAAATCTTGAGCACTGTCCTTTACCGGTTATTGATGATTTGTCTACTGTTCAAGGTTCTGTTTTCAATGTACTCGATCTCGCCCAGACTTACCAACAGTTAAAGTTGAGACCAGCTTTTCAGAAGATTTTGATTTTGAGCACTCCGTATGGACCATACAAGTGCCTTCGCCTTCCATATGTTTTGGCTTCGACTCCAACTATCTTTCAAAGCGTCATTAGTTAGGTATTGATATAGGTATTGATTGTTTTATTTATTTAGATGACATATTAGTGTCAGGTAACACCACTGAGGAGTTCCTAAGTAAAGTTGAAGTTATTCTACAAAGGTTTGTGGAATATAATGTCACTGTAAAACTGTAAAAGTATCGTTTCCTAAAGCCAAGGGTTGGATTTTTGGGCCACATTTTGGATACCCAAGGGCTGCATCCAGATCAGGATCGCACCCAGGTTCTCCTTCAAGCCAAAGAGCCTTCATCAAAATCTGAACGTCACTCGTTCATTGGGTTTGTAACCTTTTACGCAACATTCATCTTCAACATGTCCACTAAGCTTCATCCTTTGTATGCCTTGCTCAAGCAGGATGTGAATTGGAAGTGGGGATCTTAGCAACAAAGGACTTATCATCAGTGTCTTCAGGAATTGAGTGGCGATCAGGTGCTTATTCCATTCTCTAATGGCTTGTCACTTAGAATGACCAATGATGCCTCTCAGTATGGTGCAGGTGCTTTCATCTCCCATATCTTCCCCGATGGGGCCAAACGCCCTATCGCTTTCGCATCTAAGACTTTTTCTAATGTTGAAAAAAACTATCCCCAACACGAGCGTGAAACTGCAGCTATAATTTTTGGATTTAATACATTTAGTAAATACCTGTTTGGCCAAACTTTGAGCTATGCACTGACAATGCATTATTGGTGTCTATTTCTAGGTCTAAAGCTAAAATCTGACCTCTCACTGCTCTTCGCTTACAACGTTGGGCCATGCTGTTGTCAGCCTTCCAGTATAAAATCACATTTCGAAAATTTGAACTGATTCCTCATGCTGATTTTCTTACCCGTAACCCTCTCCCCGATCAGACTGAGGTAGGGTCTGATATCTACAAGATCTCTTTGGTGTCCATGGGACCTCTTACTGTGGTCCAGGTGGCCACCGAGACCAGGAAGGATCCCATATTGAGTCGAGTGCTCACATATGTCTTCAATGGTTGACCTGATGGGAGGCCCAATGAAGGTCTTCGCCCTTTTCATCGTCGAACCCTGGAATTGTTGGCAGAATATGATTATTTATTTTGGTTGTCTAGGGTCATCCTCCCATCAGCGCTTCGTCCTAAAGTCCTGGAGCTCCTTCATGAGCTTCATCCTGGCTCTAGTCGCATGAAGAACCTATCACGTGGTTTTTTGTGGTGGCCAGGTCTCGATTAAGAATTAGAAGCAAGTGTAAACAGGTGTGGTGTTTGCCAATCACTCCAGTCAACTGCTCCTCACGAGACTCTGATTCCTTGGTCCTGTCCTACTAGAAGGTGGTAAAGGATTAATATTAATTGTTCTGCATTTGAAGGTAAGACTCCTACTCATTACTGTAGATGGTCATTCTAAATGGCCCAAAGTATGCATCATGCACGAAGGCGCCTCGGCAGAGCACACTAGTAAAACTCTGCGCGCAATGTTTGCAGTCTGAGGGCTGCCCGAGGATGTTGTTTTTTACAATGGTCCGCCGCTCACATCACCTGAATTCGCTAGTTTTTTGTCTAACAATGGAATTGTACATTCCCCTTTTCCTGTTTACCACCTCCAATCTAACGGTTTGGGGATGATTGTCGTTAAGACCACCAAGAAAGCTCTCATGAAACAGTTGTTTGATGTTTCTACTAAATCCATCACCCTTCACCATAAATTAGACGCGTTTCTTTTAGAATATCGCAACACACCTCACACCTTAACTAAGGTGACACCAGCTGAAGTATTTTTGGGCTGAAAGCCTTACACGAAGCTTTCACTTCTCCACCCGTCCATGGTTCTCAATCAAAGAGTGAGAGAGGCTCAGGAAAAATTCACTGCTTCACAATCTTCCAAGGTCACACATTTCTCCCTCTCTCAGTGCGCTCAGTCACTCATCGCAAACTCAAAGAGGTTCCGGGTGAAATTCAGCATAGAGTCTCAATTGTCTCATATTTAGTGATTGTTGGTAGTCTCTCTAAACAAATTTAAACTTCTCATCTACGCCTCCGGGATCCCAAGGCTATTCCAGTTGAGTTGTCATGGGAGATGATAAAGCAGGCCATGCCAACACCTAGGCCTACCCTTAAATCTCATGTACCTACACCGGGCTCTCTAATTTAGCCACCTCCAGTCGCTGACTGCTCCCTCGTAGCATATCCAGCTACGGAGCCCTTCATGGATTTCACTCCAGAGGCCCTTCGTCAGGCTCCCAACGTGATGGCTCCGGCTCACACCCCTGTGAGACCTGCTTCAGCGTCTCCGAGAGTGTCTGACCCCCGAGCAGCCTCGTCAAACTCATCGCCTGGGGCCGCCCTAGTAACAACTTGCTCTGGACGTCAGGTCATCAAACCCCAATGCCCGGACTTTGATTATGTTTCGCATTAGTCAGAACTTTGATTGTGTTCTTTTTTCGCTCACTGTACTTGATTGAAATCAAGACTATTAATGGTGCCAAGTACTTATTGTTACTCTTGTACTCTATATGCCAGACCGGCCATCAATGATAAGTTAATTATTCGTGGGAGAGTGTTATGTAGTCAGCCAGAAGGCTGTGAGTTTCGTTATTCTTTGCTCTCTTTTTTTTCCGTTTCCGGGATTCTCAACCATGTAATGGCGGCGCTAGGCTGAAGCATGTTCTAATGGCATATTATATATATTACCATTATGTGTAATTCTTTCTCTTAAGAATAACTTACTCAGTCCAAAACTATAGTAAGGTTACAACAAATACCTCATAAGCGTAATCTTGTATTATTATCGATAATACTAAGTCTAAGGTTTTATCAGTTTTTTAGAAAAAATATACCTTTGTGGTGGTCAAAACCATGAAGTTGTATTTAAATTTATGTTGTAAATTAATAAATTTTGTGAATTGAATTTAGAAAATGAAATTGAATTTCTTAAATTGTGTTTAAGTAAAACCAGTGGTTATTTAACACATCTTTTGGTGGAGTGTTTAAGTTAAAATCTTTCTTGGAGGAATTGTAGACAACGAATATTAAGTATTTTGGTCCCACCACGAGCTAAAGCTAGCGTAAGACTCAATTTGTAAACAGGCTTCAAACACCAGACGAATATTTGCGTAACTTTATCCTATCAGTCTCAGAAGTAGCTAGAGTTCTTGAACTCAATTTAGAAGAAAGTTAAATAGTAACCATTATTCTTGATGATCTATCTCCCACAACACGACGACATTTTGTTTTTTGTTTCTCAGTCATCCTCAATGGCCGAGCTACATTTTTTAGCGTCTCAAATTGAAAACTCCATGCTAGCGGAACAAGAGTACTTAGTTTTGAACCCACCACCAGCTATGATTAAACAATTGACCGTCCCTAAAAATTTGAAACAGGTTCAATGTTTTGTGGGGATGTGTGCGTATTATTCTAGGTTCATTCCTTCCTTTTATAAGTTGGCTGCCCCATTAAACTATCTAAAAAAGAAAGGAGTACAGTTTATGTGGGGAGACGATCAAAATAAAGCATTTTCTAAACTAAATCGAAATCTGGTGCCCCCTTAAGGTGCTTAGAATGCGTGATTTTTCGTTGCCTTTTGAACTTAAGGTTGACACCTCGTCCTATGCCATTAGGGCGTTTCTTTTTCAATGACACTTTGAAGTTTTACTTCCAGTAACATTCACTAGTAAATCTTTTACTGGAGCACAGAAAAGGTACAGTTCGTACAAAAAGTAATGTCTCGGTTGAATTTTTGTCATCGAGAAGTTTGCCGACTATCTCGAGCAACGTGAGTTCGTATTATATAGAAAAAACAAAACCTTGGGATGGATGTTCAATCAGCCAAATCAGTTAGGGAAAATTGGCTGTTTGGTTTTGAAGTTGTCTCAGTTCAAGTTAAGAACTGAACATGTATCAGGGAAAGACAACGTTGTTGCCGATTTTCGTTCTGACATCAATGAAGGAGTGTTCTGTACACTTTATTGTCCTATTTCAGCTTATGTGAACGCTATCAGCTCCATTCCAGTCATTTCTTTCATTAGCACAACATCAGCTGGAAGATCCTTACTGTATGGTAAGGGTGATCAGATCGAGAACTTTACCATACATAGAAGTTTATTGTGCGTGGAGGGGAAGAACAAGAAAGGTAGGACAATTTTTATTCCACTAAATTAAGGGGTATGATCATTAAGTACTTTCACAGCTCTACTTTTGGAGGCCATTTGGGTATTTTCAAAACTTACAGAAAGATAGCTCAAGAGTTCTTTTGGCCCAATATGTATCAGGATGTTAAACAGTGGATTACAAAGTGTGATGGTTGTTTGGGAGCCAAACCTACACATAACACACGTTATGGGTTACATTCTGCAGATGTTGCTCATAGACCGTGGGAAACTGTATTTATTGATTTTGTATGCCCCATCACCCGTTCTACTAATGGGAATACCTGCGCACTTAACCTAATTTATGGTTTTTTTAATTTTGTTGTAATAATACCCCTTAAGAACATGAAGGGTTCTGCTACTGTTAAGGCGCTCTCTCATAGAGTATGTACTATTTTTGCCGCCCCCAGGAAATTTATTAGCGATAATGGACCTTGATTTCGCGCCAAGGTATTTCATGATATGTGTTTTGCGTGAGGTATTAATCATGTGATTACTATCCCTTACAACCCCGCCCTTAATTAAGTGGAAAGGTTCAATAGGAATATGAACATAGCTCTTACAATTTATCATGGTTTTATGCAGCCGCACTGGGACAAAGATTTAGATTTTCTATCACTAGCTTTTAAATCTGCTATACATGAGTCGACTGGAGCCACGCCATCATCCTTGTTACTTGTGCAAGAGTTAAATAATCCCTTGTTGGCTAACTGGGACGTCAATCCGCTTGTAGGGGATTCTGAGGACTCCACTTATTATTAGAAGTGTAAGCTTGCCTTTTATAATTTGCGGAGATCCCGCAATAGAGTGGTCGCATCTTACAACCAAGGTCGTAAGCCAGTTCATGTGTCTGTGAACGACAAAGTTCTGTGTTGTAATTTCCCTCTTAGTTCAGCTGCCGATAGGATCTTTGTCAAGCTCACGGCCAAATGGGGTGGTCTATGGCTCGTCAAATCTTTCTTGACACCTGTTTCCGTGATCCTAGAACATGTTAAAGATGCTGACATGACCCGTAGGGCGCATGTCATTCCTCTTAAAAAGTTGATGGTAAGTGAGGTAAAATATATAACTAGGATGTAAAAGTATGTTTTTTGTAAATATGTTTGGCTTCTAGATCTAGTAGGAACAAGTTAGTGTGTTGCTTCCGTAAAAATAAATAAAGGTAAATGTAAATGTAAATTGAATTTGTAGAAACAATTTAGTGTGATATATTTATAATAATATTTATTATGAGAATTGGTTGCATTTACGAAATAATGAATAAGGTATAGTCAAGTTACTTGTTAAGTTTTATAAAGAAAAGATTTGGTACATCAATTTTGTGAAGTTATTCTTGGGGGATGAACGTTGTAACTTCATAGTTAATATTAATATTTTTCAAAATTACTACGATTATTCATTTAATAGATCATAATGGGTTATTTATTATATTTGTATCGAGGGTGAGGTTTTATATATTATGGAATTGACTCCCTACCTTTCCTTTTGAATCTGCACTCTGATACCGGAGCAAATGTCTTCGCCTGGCAGGTAGCTCAGTAATTTAAGCACTTGTCTGCGAAATAATTTCCACCAAGCTGAATTTTTGTACACACGTATATTTAGACGTTGTAAGTAACGTCCTAAAATTCCACATCGATATCATGTTCGCTTCCATAGATATTCAAGTTCAAAGGTAATGCAAAATAGTTTTTTGTGGATACCTCACTTCCTATTGGTTGGACAACAATCATGACATGTCGTTAAATTGTAGATTGGAAGGCCTCTCGCAAAAAAGGTTTCATACATTTTTGACGAATGGGCAACCGTTTCCACGTTATGTGGCCCACAAAACATCTACTCAGCAGAATAAGAGAAATACACTCGTTTCCCCACCGTCTTTGAGGTAGAATGCATGGTGCGTTTTTTTTTACATGATTTCCCCACTAGGCCTAATCCATGTTTTGAAAAAAAAATTATATTTACACAGCAATTATGAATCTTCCTCATCATTGTCTTCACTATCTGAAACTTCTTCCGCTTCGTAGTTTTCAACATCTGACATTTCCTCCTCTTCGTCTCTTTCAGCATTAACTTCCTCTGATAAATATAGTGTTAAACTATCGATATGGGTCATTTCCTCGTTTCCTATTTCTTCTATATTTATATTAAGAGAAGTGTCAGCAAAATCATCGTCAAGAGAGACATCGAGACATGAATGACCACGACAATGACCACAAACTATGTAGCATGGCAATCCGATTTCTGTTCAGCCACAGTTAGACCCACAACCTTTCGTGCAAGTACAAAAATAGAGTTGAGAAGTACATCTGACGCAGATGTTAGTGAAGTCTTTAGGGGCTCCAAATAATTAACATTAATTACCCATCCCCACTGTAAGAGTTTGATTTTTTTTATGTAGCTGGCTTAATATTTATCTCTATTTTATTTTATTCAGTAAAACTACATAAATTATTTGGTGTTAATTTGGATAAAACTGCCTTTGGCGTTCGGAAAACTTTATTGGATAATTATTTTAATGATAGAAGACATAATAACCCTATGTTAATAATCAAATCTTGTAAGAATCAGCAAACAATATTGCGTGTGACAATTTAAAAATAACATTTACCTGTTTCTTCTTGTCATAGTTTTCCTCTGAATTTCACAAATCACTTGCTTAATAGCTGCATCTACAGATTGCTCTACTGCCTCAACGGTTTCAAATCCATGGTCCACGGAGAATTATTACAAGTAATAATTGCTAGCGCTTCTCTTGGACAGTAGTTAGATTAACCCACAATAGTTATCTAGCTTTGCAACTAGAATGCGCGCTGATAAAAGCCTAGCTAGACGGCTACTTAATGAACTAATTGAATATCGTTGCATCGGGGGTTTTATTTAAAGGAATTTTAAATAAAGACAATTTCAGCCAGATGCTTTTTTACTCCAAATATTCGTTGATTCATTGAAGTATTTCTCTTTACCATTCCCTTTTACTCAATCTCTCATCTATACTTCACTATTCTAGCAATATTCCTAGTTCTAAATTGTATCACCTCTTTGGTGTGTATTTGGAAAGTTCCTCTTTTTTTTTAAGAATTGAAGGGGACGCCTAGTTTTTGTTTTATTATGGGCGTCGCTTTTAAAAAATTGTATTAATGCCGGAATGTTAAAAGTTTACAATCAAGAGGATAAAAAAGGACTTGTTCTACAAATTATTACCAATTTGAACTATAAAAGATGAACACAAGTGTCTTGATAGTAACTTAAAGATATTTTGAGAAGGACATTCATATCTTTCAGTAAATATAAAGATGTATGATTGAATTTTCAACTACAGAATGTCTATGGGTGAGAAGTTTTTTTAATATACAACTACAAACCCGGGGATAGCTTAAAAAATAAATAAATAGGTAACTATGAGCCGCGTGGCCATTTTGTTTTCGACTCAAAGAAATCATATTTGCTTAGTGGTAAATATTAAACTTTCAATGCCATAACTTTAGACATGGTTGAACTTAAATATATATTTGTTTTTTTCCTTGAAATGTTTCAAAAGTTTTTTTTTATCTAATGATTTAAATTTAATCAATATTGTGAGATAATAATTATTACTTTGATATTAAAACAAATATTTTATATATATATATATATGTATGTATGTACATATATATTAATATAGAGTTTATGAACACAAAAATTTCACTTTGTTTTAAGTTTTAAAGTAAATTTTGTTAACCTAGATATGTAAATTAATGGAGTTCCACAGGAAGGTTAAAATTCAGAGTACATAAATAACCAAACGAATAACAAAAAATAGTTTTATTTTTTTATTTCATAATAACCTTTAAATTTGTTCAGTTACAATATAATATAAAATTTATTTATAAGTGCATTTCTTATGTTGTTGTTTTTACCAAGAGCCTTATCAACCAGCTTCTTGTTGTATCATGTAAAATTACTACGTCAACCAGAAAGGCAAAGAGAAGGGGTTTCATAATAATGTGTTTAAACCCAGTAGTCCTGAGATAAGGTTTCTCATGCAGCTGAGCAGAATTTTTTTTTAAACATAAACTATTTTTTTTCCAATCAAGAGAGATTATCATATTACACCACTCTTCGTGGTTTAACTCATTGCCCAACCAAGTTTGTATCTGGTAGTATACGCGGCAGCTCCAGCTGTTGGTAGAAGTGATAATTTTGCAGGTGTTTTGAGTCTTGTCGATTTAACAAAGATCAGGTATCGATAGTTATCAATAGAAACTTCTAATATTGGGGCTCCATACATCGCCAAAAGTAAACGTACTCCATTTTCCACAATTATATTTGGTGTGCAATTTTCTTACTTAAATACTTATGCTGAACACTGCAAATCTTGGCGTTTTTCAAGCAACTTCAGAGCTTTTACTTTTCGTCGATTAAAGAGCGCAGATATCTTTTCACATCCAGTTTTGGCATGCAAAAATAGAAGGTGCTCTTTACAGCGAGGAAAATTATCGATACTAACAGAAGAATATACCTTAATCTCAATTTTTCCTTTGCCTGGCTCGAGAAAATAAAGTTCTTTATGTGAGGGAGTACGTGCTAATAGAAGAACTAAAATATCTAAATCCTCTCCAACAACAGCTGTAGTATTTGTTCCCGATCTTTCGAGTGCAGTTTCTATAATTAGAACGTCAGCATCAACCCTAGCTTGTTTAGCAACAATGTCAACACATTGTAATTTTTGCTTCAGCATTAAAATTAGTTCTTATTGGAGCGGTTAGAAATAAAATTTTCTTGACTCATAGTTACTTGCATCGTTTAATTGCTTTTAAATTCTTAGCATCCGTCGAACACAACTACTATATTAGAACTGAAATGTCTTTGTAGGTAATCAACATATCTATTGTTAATGCATTGAAAATTATAATCTTTTTGCCATATGACACGGTGTAGAAGAAAGCCCCTATCTATGATGTATGTAATGTTGTTAGTGTCCAGTGAGGCTAGGTTTAAGTATTTGTAAAACAATGATTTTGAAGTTTTTCGCAATTCCCCATTGGCGAAGAGTGCCAAAAGATAGGGGGATAATTCATATTGAAAATATTCGTGTAGATGTTCGTCAGATTTTTTATTTAAACTTATTCTTTGAAACAGTAACAGAGGATCAATAGGAACTTTACAGTCCTGGACATTGACAGGACTGTTTACCGACGAAAGTGGAATAACTATTAGAATGCTTAAATTTGACTTCATCAAATGTTTTCCCTACCATATTTTCCATAGATATGAGACTAACACTAAAAGCATCATGGCAATGTATTTTATCATTGCTGGTAACTCCAGTAGCCAACGACACAATTTGATTTGTTATTGAGAAAGGATCATGAGATAAAAAAACATTCAACTAATTTTTTCACGTCTGTATTGTCTGTGTATGTGCGTGAATCCCTTGCATCTACATGTTGAAAAACTGTGTCCAAAGAAACGCTGCAAACATTTTCAATTTCTTTGCAAACTGTATTGATTGCACATATTCCATAAATACACTTACACAAAACGCTTTCTTTAGTACTTCTTCCCCGTGTAACTACCTCTTCAGTTTTCATGGACTTCATCAGCGTTTGTTCTATCACCATGTCACTCCAGGTCTTACAATTAAATTTATTAAATCACCTAATTGTGAAAAATCCATCAGTAAATTTCTGAAATTCCTGTTGGTCAATATTGTTTTATAATTTAATCATGTCCTGTGAGTATAAATACGCTGACTTCGCGTGCAGTAAATGTCCTGCATCATAAAAATAAGGAAGGATTTTCTCAATAGCATTCCAATTTTCCAGTCTTTCAGCTCTTATAAATTCCTTTGCTATCGATACCATGTGAAAATATTGTACCCATAACTGGGCCGTAGGACCTCGGCCTCTTAATTCATTGAACTTATCGTGGAATTGTTCCATTAATGGTTCAAAAATACCGGTAGATTCTTTTAAATTCTCATATGAAAATGTCTTTTTCATTACATCTCCTACGTAATCTTTCAAAAAATCCTCTTCTATTTATATATCTTTCGAAATAATAATTGATAAAGCAAGGTGTATGACCTCTAACAGCCTTTGCGTAAGCATTACCATTTAGCATTTTTTCAACAGATTTTTCAGCATAAATAATGCTAAGAGCTTCTTTGATACCGCTTCTTGCCATTACGTATGTAGCTTATACAACCAAGAAATGAGATAAGCAGATGGAACACCCCCCCACCCCCAAGTCTTATCATAGTTTTAGAAAATTCTGATCCTGTTTCAGATGCTATCATATTTCACGAACTTTCATATATAATGGCTGGTCAATTGTCACTATGGATATTTTTTGGTCCTGTGACCTTTGCATTTTCAAGAGCACAATGCAATGTTGTGTAAATTGTGTTGTAATCAGTCACTGTATGATAAATAAATGGCAAAAACATTATACGAGTTATTGAAAAGCTAGTACTATTTTTAGTTAGAAACTCTACACATCCATTCCATCCAGGCATTCCTGGTATACCTTTCCATGTTCCGTAAATCCCCAATAAATCAGCCTTATTAAGCAATGTCTCGGTTGAAACTTCGTTGCAATTAAATTCTTTTACTTAGATTTTGCTCATTCCAGATACTCCATAGTTTTCATACATTCTAAGGGGTACATGCGCGACGGCAGGCA
>CABFVX010009731.1:0-17135 GCA_902151425.1 Timema shepardi
TCCCCCGTATCGTTAGTACTCTTTCAATCCCAGATATAGTAATACTATTTCCCCCGTATAGTTAGTACTCTTTCAATCCCAGATATAGTAATACTATTTCCCCCGTATCGCTAGTACTATTTCAATCCCAGATATAGTAGCACTATTTCCTCCGTATCGCTAGTACTATTTCAATCACAGATATAGTAATAGTTTCCCCCCATGAATAAATAAACCTTTTCTTATCATTTTTCACAAACTTAGTTCTGCCAGCAATGTTAAATTAGGTTAGGTTAGGTTAAGTTAATTTAGGTAAGACTCAAATTAATAGGATATGGCGTTTACCTCACGTATAATTAATATATTATATTGTGTAACTGATATATTAAATTATCAATAAAACAAAGGAAACCAACCCAATTTCTCAATGATTATATAGAGAGGTATTTAACCTCACTGTAAGTCACACCAGGACCACTGGCTCTGAACATTCATATTATGATTTTTAATCAGTTATAGAAGCCCAATTGAAACAATAGGATTTTCAAAATAGTGTATTAAAATATTTGGTTGAGTATTTAAAGCATTTTTAACTCCGCCAACTTAATAAAAGTGGAATTAAAATAAACATGTGCTCCAAAATTAATAAAGCCAGAATATAGTAAAACTATTTTGAATGAGGAGGTCAAGACACGACACTAACTGGAGTTGTCAATACATCTGTTTTAATGAGGAGGTCAAGCCACGACACTAACTGGAGTTGTCAATACATCTGTTATTAATGAGGAGGTCAAGCCACGACACTAACTGGAGTTGTCAATACACCATTTTTAATGAGGAGCTCAAGCCACGACACTAACTGGAGTTGTCAATACATCTGTTTTAATGAGGAGGTCAAGCCACAACACTAACCGGAGTTGTCAATACATCTGTTTTAATGAGTAGGTCAAGCCACGACACTAACTGGAGTTGTCAATACATCTGTTTTAATGAGGAGGTCAAGCCACGACACTAACTGGAGTTGTCAATAACATCTGTTTTAATGAGAAGGTCAAGCCACGACACTAACCGGAGTTGTCTTGTCAATACAGCTGTTTTAATGAGGAGCTCAAGCCACGACACTAACTGGAGTTGTCTTGTCAATACACCTGTTTTAATGAGGAGCTTAAGCCACGACACTAACCGGAGTTGTCTTGTCAATACACCTGTTTTAATGAGGAGCTCAAGCCACGACACTAACCGGAGTTGTCTTGTCAATACACCTGTTTTAATGAGGAGCTCAAGCCACGACACTAACCGGAGTTGTCTTGTCAATACACCTGTTTTAATGAGGAGCTCAAGCCACGACACTAACCGGAGTTGTCTTGTCAATACAGCTGAACAATAGACAACGCCTGTCTTGGAACAGCGATATATTCAAGGGAAGAAAGGTCGATGATGACATGTAGGTCATCTGGAACACAGAGAGTCTCTAACGAACAAGGAAATAATGACAGAAGTATATTATTGGAATAATCGTGATGAGATATTTACAATTAGCACGAGAGAATAGGACAAGGTGGACCTAGCCTACAGCCTTTTTACCCCTTGACGGATTACACTAGGGTCATATCTTACAAGAGCTTCCATAGTGTAAACTTGTAAGGTAAGCTTGCTACCTTCCAGGTTAAGTGAAGTGTACCTTCTCCGCGTAGTTTTAGATCTTATTTCCTTATTTACAAATAATTATTTGTTTATATACTAATTTTAAAATAAAATAAACTATAATATATTTTTAAAACACTAACAAAAAATACTTTTTCTTGTAATGAGTCTTGGGCGACCGCTGGGTACGGTCGGAAGTAATCATTTCAATAACTTTCTCCTTCAAGGCAACGTAACAAAAATTAGGGGAATAGAAAAGCTTTCCGAGAAAAATACAGCTAACAATGACTTGTTACTTTATGAAATGATATCACCACGACAAACTTTCTACGCAAGCAAGTCTACCACACGTCACACCCACGTAATGCCGCCGCAAGTGGCATTTGGGTTTACAGTGAAATCAACAACACACAGAAAATTCATAATTCAATATCTCTACAGCGTCGGAGCTTCTATAGATTACGCCAGAGTCCTTCGGTTTGAGACCCAGCTAGCAACAGGTAGTAAAACGCATAGATGAGTTTGGAGGAGCTTACGTTCCCTCATAGTTGGCAAGAGGCAGATTTGTCTCTTGTACTGCTGACAATATTGACTTAATCGAGAATAATTCATATGACAAAGGAACTTTGTACGGTACAGCTATGGTGGTCTATCAGGAGAAAAAAGAGTCAAATGTCCTAACCCTAAACGAAATAGCATGACCATTACTACTTCGACCACTGCTAAATATTCCTCAGTCCTTGTCTGAGATCATGCCTTACATTCTAACAACTGCTAAAGAGTCCTCAGTCCTTGTCTGAGATCATGCCTTACATTCTAACAACTGCTAAAAATTCCTCAGTCCTTGTCTGAGATCATGACTTACATTCTAACAACTGCTAAAGAGTCCTCAGTCCTTGTCTGAGATCATGCCTTACATTCTAACAACTGCTAAAGATTCCTCAGTCCTTGACTGAGATCATGCCTTACATTCTAACAACTGCTAAAAATTCCTCAGTCCTTGTCTGAGATCATGCCTTACATTCTAACAACTGCTAAAGATTCCTCAGTCCTTGTCTGAGATCATGCCTTACATTCTAACAACTGCTAAAGATTCCTCAGTCCTTGTCTGAGATCATGACTTACATTCTAACAACTGCTAAAGATTCCTCAGTCCTTGTCTGAGATCATGCCTTACATTCTAACAACATTCACATAGGGTATAGACCACAGAATCCTGAAAGTAGTTTCATCGATGATTAAATGGAGAGGAATAGTTATTTTAGATTCCAACAGGCATGAGGACCTACTTTGGATGATGGCGGGGTTCTTGCAATTGAGTAATTAAACAAAATGTTTCGATGAAGAGTTGCTGGATAAACATTGTAATCCCAATGAAGAAACCGAGACTGATGAATGTGAGACAGAGTCAGAAACACTTACCGCAATTATTCCGACTTGATAAGCTTGCAATTCCATAGTAAGCGATCCTCCAACGAAAGAAACTAGGGTCTGTGTGCTCCTACCCTTAGATGCCAGCCGGACATGCAAACAAACACAGATCACATCCTTGAAGAAGTTGGAGAAAATAACAGCTGCTGTCACCCCAAAATCACAAACTGTTCTTACATTGGATCTTGGCCTTTACTTTGGCCAGCTCCTACAATGACTTCTTTTGAGTTGCGCGGCACGCTCAAAGTGCTATGTCAAAACTATCTGGGAGGAAGTCAGGAGAAAATCTTAGTCAGATTCGGGTTAAAAAGTTCGATAGTAGGGTAACAAACTCAGCTTGTCATTATGTGAGACATTACCACCTACATGTGACGCATGCGCTTGGCACAGTTTGAGAGTGATACATGGTTGGGAGTTGACGTAAGTCACCTGCAATGGGGGTCAGAAATGAAGGGGGAGAAGCTGTCTCCAATTAGATCAACTCAGTCTCCAGCCCCTCATTATCTTCTGAAAGTTATCAAGTGTGGTTGTACCACCAGCCGGTGTTCAATGACGCAATGCTCGTGTAAAGATCAAGGTTTGTTTGGCATCCCTGCCTGCTCGGATTGTACAGGTACCACAACTCAGAACCATGCCCCCGTGTAGACGAACATGATAATAATTGTCAAGGTACCACTTGTAACAACTCAGTACCATGTCCCCTTGTAGACGAAGATGATAATAATTGTCAAGGTACCACTGGTAACAACTCAGTACCATGTCCCCTTGTAGACGAAGATGATAATGATTGTCAAGATACCACTTGTAACAACTCAGAACCATGTCCCGTGTAGACGAAGATGATAATGATTGTCAAGGTACCACTTGTAACAACTCAGTACCATGTCCCCCTTGTAGACGAAGATGATAATGATTGTCAAGGTACCACTTGTAACAACTCAGTACCATGTCCCCTTGTAGACGAAGATGATAATGATTGTCAAGGTACCACTTGTAACAACTCAGTACCATGTCCCCTTGTAGACGAAGATGATAATGATTGTCAAGGTACCACTTGTAACAACTCAGTACCATGTCCCCTTGTAGACGAACATGATAATGATTGTCAAGGTACCACTTGTAACAACTCAGTACCATGTCCCCTTGTAGACGAAGATGATACGGATTGTCAAGGTACCACTTGTAACAACTCAGAACCATGTCCCCTTGTAGACGAAGATGATAATGATTGTCAAGGTACCACTTGTAACAACTCAGTACCATGTCCCCTTGTAGACGAAGAATGATAATGATTACTCGTCTGAGCGTTGAGCTTTCGAATCAGATATTCATTTTATACAAGCTCTCCATTCTGATGCATTGCTAGAAATATGTGTATGTTCATGTCAACAAATTGTATTCCAATTTATGATAAATATTTTCAAAGCTATAGATCTCTTAATATACATAGGAAATTTTACTATCTTTCATTTATCATCTTTGGAGTAAAATGTATAGTTTCAAAGATAATGATGACTTTCACTCCGGAGATCAATAATTTTCTCTATTTTTTCAAGATGGTGGCAGACTTTGGTAGACTTTATTCCATCGTTTTTATATGCTTTTTTTCCTTATAGAATCCGTTGATAGCAATTATTTTACAATTAGTTCTAATTTAAGTTAAGAAACAACGATAGTTTGACTGGACATCGGTAGAATATGAACTGTTTGATGGAAGCGGCTCTGTCCGGCTCTACACAACAGATACAATAATTACTCACTGGAGACAAAATTCTGGAACAATATCGAACAAATGGATTGAAACATTCAAAGCCTTCAGTGAGAATGATGTTTCCTACAAATATATTGGCAAATTGGTAGAATATTGTCTCTGTTTACCAAGAACCAATACACCTGATGACCAATATGTGGTCCAGTGATAAAACTCATTACATGTTGAAACTTTGAAATGTATTCTAATTTCTAAATATAATTTTAACCAAACTCGTATGAAATTTTATAAAAACATCCAGGAAAACTGATTATTGTTGAAATCAATCCACTTTTCCCAAAAATATAAGAAGCGAAATTAGGAAAGCAGATGAAGTACTTTAGTAGTTTAAAAAAAATTAAAACCTTGTTTTACTGCTACACTTGTTTCTTTATTGCTTGTAACCCGCCTCGGTGGCGTAGTTGGCTAACGCGCTAGTTTCGTGTTGAGCTCGACTGCTGAAGACGGGGAGATCGAGGTTCGAATCTCGGTTGGGTGAACTGGGGTGGTATTTCCTAAATTGTTCTCCATTCTCCCTCCACGCAAATGCGGGTTCATTTCCTCTAACCCAACCTTCCCAATTCCTAATCCATTAGAGTAATTAGTACTTAAAGCGTATAACCCGAACGGGTAGTAAGACGCGGTGCTAAATATTATTATTAATACTTTATTGATTGTATCCCAAAATCCTAAGTATACAATTATGTACTAATCTACCATTTGCTCATATCAAATATTTGTTGGGTTTTTTCTCACAAACTTACTTTTATAATATTAATATATAATATAGATTTTAAAAAAAGTACAATTTATTGTATTCTTTCACTATTCAATTTTAAATGTCATGGTATTAAATTTAAAAAACAAAATAAAAATGGTCACCCTAATTATTATTTGTGAGTGTTGTTTCCAGTGGTGTGTGAGTGTGAGTGTAGAAACGTTGTAGAGTGATGAGTGAAGTGTTGCTGTTCGCAGGAGGGGCGGGAGGGAGGGGCGGACCTGGCCACCAGCCCTCGCAGGCAAGCATCTCAGACTCTGGGCACCTCCGCTGGACTCAGACTCAAGGAGCCGCCGCCAATGGTCGTTCAAGGAGACTTCAGGAAGGTAACCAGGCTTTATATATATCAGTCGGATCTATTTCGTGTCCAAAAGTTGTAAACATTGATATTTAGCTCAATAAATAGTTGAAAATATCGTAATGGCACTGATCTTAAGTTATACTGGTATTTATTATATCGTTTCTTTTCTTTATTTTTTTCAAAAATATTAAAGTTTCATACGTAGCACAATCTCAACCACATCTAAATAATATTAAATGTTAAAATATAATTTAAATGCTATTTATTTTGGTACCGTACGATGTTTAAACATCGTTGTATTGTATTAATTCCCATAAAATGAATCAAGTAAAAGCGTCAGAGTGGGAAATAAGAGTAGTAGTATCGTAAAATAGGTGATTACAGCTTAATTGCTTTGGCCATGTTGTATTTATGTAGCGACAAGGGCTGACTGCAGGCCATGTTGTCTTTATGTAGCGACATGGGCTGACTGCAGGCCATGTTGTCTTTATGTAAGCGACAAGGGCTGACTGCAGGCCATGTTGTATTTATGTAGCGACATGGGCTGACTGCAGGCCATGTTGTATTTATGTAGCGACAAGGGCTGACTGCAGGCCATGTTGTCTTTATGTAGCGACAAGGGCTGACTGCAGGCCATGTTGTCTTTATGTAGCGACAAGGGCTGACTGCAAATAAGCAGGTGGGAGGGGGGAAGCGCTACCCCCTCCTCTAGAGTTCGTCAAAACAGTAGGGCTGGTCGCACGTTCAAGCCAATGCCAATATTGTATCTTAAAAAAACAGGGCATATACAAAAATACTGTTGATATAAGAAAGAAAAAGAAAACATTATTATTTTCCTAGAACCAAAGCACTTATATCCTCTGCATTTCTGAGGTATTTCTAAGTCTGAAAAATAGTTTTGATCCTTGGCTAGCGTAGCTAGTGAGCATATGTGCTGTGTGCAGGAACTTTATGAACATTTCAACTCACTTTCAGTTTAAAAACTAATCCAAATTGGGATGGCTAAACCACAGGAATAGTTATTATCTATTTTAATGGCTTTGGTGGAAGTTCTTAGTTGCTTAGCGTAAAGTATGATGTGTTATTTGTTCCTGGACTGGAAGTTAATATTTTTTTTTCCGTGGGCTTGACCCTCGATAGAGGTCGTAAAATTAATTATTGTTGTTGAAAGTTTCTGCAAGTTTGTTGACAGAACGGGGAAAGTTTGTTGTTGTATGTGAATTTTGCAGCAAAAAATAAATAAAGAAAAAAACTAGTTTATTTGCATGAAAAATTATCCCCCTAAGATTTTCACCATATAAAGAAATGTTTTTTAAGTCACTCAAAGTGGATTCCTTGCCAGTGGAAACCCCCTTTTGCGAATCATACATATAATATGGTGAACAACGACGTCTACTATTTCCTGCAAGTACATCCAAAACTCGAAAAGTTTGGAAATTGGTCCATATCGACCTTTGTGGACCACTTGGAGAATCAGCCACAGGAGGATATAGGTAAACGATGCTGAACCAAGATGACTTTTGATGCTACCGAACTATATTTTTCTTACGGGAAAGGCAACACGCTATGGAAAAATGGAAGACATATTTAAAGATTGCCAAGATATATTTGGGAGATGAAGTACAAACTATCAGGCTTGATAATGGGCTGGAAATGAACCTGCTAAACTTTAGAATAATGGAACAAGTTTCCTAGCCTAATCTTAAAGAGCCGCAAACCTTTGAAGAGTCCATAAAGCACCCTGAACGGAAACAGTGGAAACTGGCGATCGATCGAGAATCACGAGCTCTGAAAGAAAATGACTTCTGAATGGAAGTGGGTCGTCCTGAAAATACAAAGGTCGGTAACTGCATATGGGTCTTTAATAGAAAGCGTGATGACTACTGAGACTGGAATACCAGAAATATTTAAATAACGATTGGTGGCAAAGGGCTTGCAACAAACTGATTAATTGGATCTCTCAGAGATAAATACCAAACTGACAACACTTAGAGACTTTCCTTTTGAGTCAATGATCAATTTGGGTTGCCTATCAAAAAAATGGATGTTAGAAGTGCTTTATTTTATGGCGAAATAAAGGAAGAGGTGTTCGTGCAGGTATCCTAGGAAATTGAACCGTAGAACTACCAAATTTGGAAACTAAAGAGGTCTATATATGGACTGAAAAAAATCACTTCGCTTTTGGAATGAAAAATTCAATTCATTTGTGATGAAGAATGGGTTTAGATATCTTAAAAATACTATTACAGAAATGAAAGAAAAGAAAGACTTTATATTCTCGTTTTTCCTGACGATCTTTTGATAGTAGACTCGAACTCTGAAGAGATTGCATCTTTGAAAAGTAATTTCATGGTGAAAGATATGGGGACAGTTCAGAAGTATCTTGATAGATAAATTTGGAAGCAGGGATTCTTGAAATGTCTAACAAAAATATCACAGTGATTTTGAGAACCTTTTTTTTTATGTAGATATGCAGACCGGCATGTACACCTTTGGAGCCCGCTGTTAAAATGTACAACCTGCAGTGAGACATTCTCTAGAGTCAATAGTTGGAAACAAGATGCCGCAAATCGGTCTGATGTACGGGTTGTTTGGGTCAAGTCCTGACTTGTGCCCATCAGCGGGGTATATCAGCTGCCATCAAGACTGTGCAAGCGTTAAAACAAGTGCTGCGCTACTTAAAGAAACGACCAGCTTGAATGATATATATGACCGAAATCAAACCAATACTGAAATAGAGGGCTTTGTAAATTCATACTGGGGAGGAGACTTGTAAGATAACGTGTCTACCACGGGCTAACGCCGGTCTTGTGTTTCTTGGTGATAGAGGAAACTAGCAGCAAGGGAAGCTTGTCTTCTCGCAGATATGCTAAACAAAATGTTTGAGGACAGCCAATCCGCAATCCGGGTAGCCAAGAATCCTGAACACCACAAAAGGATCAAACATATCAACTTACGGGAGCATTATTTTCTCCCCGTGTCTCCTTTCTAGTTAACATCCACCCCCTAAGCCCTCCAATATCAGACATAAGCTTTTATATCTCAAGTCTACCACCATCAGGAAAGTTTTCCAAACTTCCAAATTTGCTAAGCGCTTCAAGAACCTTTTCCTCTGCTGTGTGAAGACTTTCCAAAAATAGTTTTTTTTTTTGCTTTCTTCGCCATTTACATAATAATTAACGTTAATTAACATAGCTTGATATTTTCACCTGACAGGCGAAACAGCTCGCGTAGTGGCATACACCGTACAATGTCGGTTCGACTCCTTGCTTTAAAATCTACCAACACTATTTTTACTGTCCCATAAACTGAGTTGTATACTATATAGTCTGCAGTTGTTAATACGTCCATTACGTTAAATTTAACGTATAGTATATGTAGTTGGGATTGATGGCTGAGGAATCCCTAATTATAACAACCGGGAGGACCACTGCGTTAAACAACTCAGGCTTGATTATTATTTTATTATATCACGCGCACAAAAGAGGACCACGTTCAGTCACTTCATTTCAGATAAACAAAACAAAATACTACCGGCCCAGAAAGCGACAACAGTAAAACTAAATGCGCATTGCAAATGCAGAGACATACTATATACAACATACCACCCGACTAAGATAACACATATTCTGAACAACAAATTAGAAGGTCTTAAATAGAACAATATAAAAGATAATTAACACTGGAAGCGCTACTGTACGTTAGTCAATTGGTAGGCGACAAAGCTTTTGTACCGCCCGTTTGACAACACTGGATGACGTACGAAGAGTAGCTACTTGAACAAGATTGTCAAGACCATGATGTATTTCTTTCACCACTGCCAACCTCAACTGTAGAGGGGGAACATCATCGTCCTTCAGAAGCACAACCATCCCTGGTTGAAGATCGGGAGAAACAGTGGTCCACTTGGAACGCTGCTGGAGTTGTCTTGAGTAGTCGGATGACCACAATTTCCACAATCACTGGGTGCATTGTTGAACCAGTTGCCACCTAGACAGTCTGTCCATGGGGATATGTGTGTGTAGTTTGACTCTGATATTGCGGTGATCGGCCACCTATCAAGAAACGACCAGGGGTCGGACTTTGAGGATCACTGGGATTGGCTGATAACTGACAAAGAGGATGAGAATTGAGGCAAGCTTCTGTTTGTGCCAACACACACACACAACTCTTCAAAGGTTAGACTTGTATCGCCTACAAAGTCTCACGTGAAATTTCATCGACTTGACACCCTCTTCACAATGGTATGAAATGCCATTGTATACCCTCAACACTTGCAAAACCAGCCACTTGATACTTAAACTTATCATCTTGAAATAATCTATAGACAGCCCGAAGAGAATTATTTGCCCCTACAAAATGAGTATCATTTTCACTGTAGATATTGTTACTTCTTCCGCGTCTGGCATAAAATCTATGAAGTGCCGCTACGAAGGCCTCTGTTGTCAGATCGCTTAGCAGTTCAATATGGATAGCCTTTGTTGCAAAACATATTAATATCGCTGTGTAACATTTTACCTTGATCTTGCTACGCCACCCACCTCGACGAATTAAGAATGGACCAGCGTAATCCACACCACTGTTCAGAGATGGCCTTGCTGAACGTACACGAGATTCTGGTAACTGTCCCATTAGTTACTGAGCTGCCCTTGCCTTAATCTTGAAGAATTTCATACACTTGTGAACTATTTGGCGTAAAACACTCTTGCCATTCAATATCCAATATCGTTGTCTGAGAGCTGCAAGTAACAACTGGGGACCAGCATTAAGTAGTCTTAGATACTCATTTTAGATGATTAATCTTGTGAGGTTGGAGCTTGCAGTCAAGATGATAGGGTGTTTCTGGTCGTACTCAACCTCAGCATGCTGCAATTGACCTCCCACTCGTAGAAGACTGTCTTCGTCAAGGAAAGGATGAAGATCTCGAAGAACGCTCTTCCCTCCAATGTATTTAAGATATTGGAGATATTCAACCTATTGTGAGTACGATGATAGCTGTAGCTTTCTGATGAAATGATGCAAAGTTTCTCGAGGCTCCTTCGCCGTTATCGGACCTTGACGTCTTATTTGCTGTTTTCTTGCATTGGTTGTGAGGTGAAAACAATAACTTATTACTCGCTGCAATCTGGTTAGTGATGAGAATCTCGTGACAATTTCCTCAGGATTCTGTGTCACTGCCATCTGCACTGCTTGGTTCTTACGTTCGGGCATCTCCTCCTCGGGTGTAATATAACAATAGGGCCATTGATCACCTTCCTTTGCCAGACAATCTGACCTGTACCACCATTTGTTGTGCTTGCAAAGGTCTTCTGGAGCTGCTACTCTGGAAAGGATGTCAGCAGGATTGCATTGTGTTGGAACGTGCTTCCAATCACAATCTGACGTCAAATGTTGAGTTTCTGAGACCCTGTTTGCTACGGAGGTCTTCCATCTTGTAGGTGTTGCTGCCAGCCATGCTAACACAACTGTAGAATCCGTCTACAGATGTATGCTGTTAGCGAGTAGACATAACAACCATGCGGTCTTCTTTACAAGTCTCGACAATAGTAGAGCACCACATAATTCGAAGCGAGGTAGTGATATCTGCTTCAGAGGTGCCTCCAGTGACCTAGAACACAGAACATGTACACTGATGTCACCTTGTTTGACGACACAGAGAAGATACAAGCAAGCGCCAAATCCTGCTTCGTAAGCATCTGCGAATCCATGTATTTGGGTGTTGGCTATATATAGGTTCATGACACTTAACCAATCGCGGTATTTTTAGGTTGTTTAGGAGTGGCATTTGACTGTAGAGCAAACTCCATTCTTCTTGCAGTTCTATGGGAAACACATCATCCCACTGCGAAGGACATGACCATAAGCACTGCATGAATCTCTTGCAATGAAGGATCACTGGTCCTAGAGGACCGAGTGGATCAAAGATCGAAGATATGATGCCTAATACTATCCTTTTAGTGACTGGACCTTTATGAACCTTTACACGTATATCACATTGTAGCTCATACATTGCAGGATGCCACAACAAACCCAGCGTCTTTACTCCCTCGTAATGGTTGAACTTGAATGGTAGTCGTGTTACATACTTAATAGCACCGTATCTGTACTATTTTAACTGCTAAATGCTTCAAATTAGGCTTGAAATAAAAAAAAATATTGACATTTTTTTTACATACCTTTGAATTATTCGTTTTTTTCAAACAATGTATTTAAGATGATGCACTTCAATTACTGATGTTGAGACCGTGTCGTGTTGTTGGTATCATTATTCTCACGGTGCGGTTCACTGGTGATACAGCTCGAACATCACTGGAGATGGTTCGCAAAACGTTTCATGGGCACCTCATTTCACCATTTGAGCACATCCCCTGGCCACCACCCTCACCAGATTTAACAGACTCACACTTTTCAGGGACTTAAAGAATTGTGGGGTGGAAGCTGAAGAAGTTCAACAAGAGACATTGAAGGATGTTGTTTAAAAAAAAGAAGAAGAATTCCTGGGGAATGTAGAAAATTGTCAATCTTTTATTGTTATTTTAAGTTTAATTTGAAGCATTTATGAGGGATTAAATGGTAAGCTATCATATTTTTTGGTTACGTTTATAGCTGCATCTAAATATCGTATTATATATAGTCGTTAAAATAGTAAATATATAGTGTTATTAAATGTGTTTTGCCCCATCCTGTATATACACACTAACACTATATATATATATATATATATATATATATATCTTGAATTCAACATTTATTAAGATCCTTGGGTTTGTATTATCGTCAAGAATTGGAGGGGTTCAAAGAACCCACTTCCTATCTTCTGTATGTAACTCACAGGTGAGCGGGATCTCGACTGAAATATTCCGCCAAATCGAGACGGTCGAGAACGACCATGACGCAACAACGGCAGCAGCGCTGGAAGCTGTGGAGAGGAGGGGAGAGATGGTCGTCAGGTTCCTGGACCCGAGACAGATCGGGAGGGCCGCAGCCGAGGCGGCCAAGAGGTTCCTCTCGACGCAGGTCAGTGACGTCGTCACGTGGTCGCAATAGGAACCCAGGCTAGCTACACCATCTCCTATATAATCATTGTTCTTAGATCATTTAATTAGGTTGTGTGTTAATTTAAAATTGGAAAATATGACTATCACTGTAATATGAGTCACATGACTCTAACACGCAGTCTTGCGATAGTAAACTATAGAGTCCTTTTAGTAATCCAAAGAATTAAATTAAATATTATTGAATATCAATACTATATAGACCTTTATTACATTTTTGTCTCAAAAATAAAAGTAGTGGCCCAGTCAATAAGTAAAGAAATTTGTACACATCTTGATACAAAATCAGGAGCTGCATAAAAAAAATCATATCATTTTGTCTGTAGAACATAAAATAAGTTAAAACTATTCTAAGGCATTCCTTTGTTTAATTCAATACCTGTTAAACTTATTTGCTAGATAGAGGGTGACTGATAATGTTCGTAAACTGATCCTTGATCTTCTAGAATTGAGGTTGTGCTGTACCTTAAACTTATACGTGAGACACCATAAAACTTTGGGGCAGAAACCTTTCTAAAAGTGGGGGGGGGAGGTTGCTCTTTTTAATTCCTTCAACTTGAGTACAACCACAACAACTACACTGACTAATCTTTCACATTGACCTGTTGTATTCCCTTTCAGACCACACCCCTTCAGCACCCATTCATCGTACGTTTCTTAGATATCTCATTCCAGCCACATCCACCTTGCTCATGTGTTTCTCCTGACAACCCCACTCTTCACATCCATGTAACAATGTTGGTGTCAACACACTTCTATACACCGCCCTCTTTGCCTTTTCGATACTACCTCATTCTTTGCGATAGTCCACACACATCCAACTGTACACTTCGAGATTCATTCACTCGTCTGTCGATTTCACCATGTTATCCATTTTTATGGAACATTCTGCCCAGATTCACAAAATCAATCAATTGTTCTAACAGTTTTCCATTTATACTAAATTGACAATAATTTCCTTCTCCATTCATCTCAAAAAACTATCACCTTGGTTTTGGAAACATTTGTATGAAGATCCGTTTTGCCCTTCTACACATTCAAACTTCTGAATTTAATGCATTCTGCAAGTCCCATCCATTCTCAGCCATCATCTGAATATAACAGCTCTCTCACATTTACATTGTCCATTTGTACACCAACCACCTCCTCACAAGCACCCCTCATACAATTATCCATGAATGCATTAAACAACCCTGGGGACATAACTAAACCTGTATTTCACCTTTTTTAGTGTCAAATCATTCGCTCAAAGCTCCAGCCATGTAAACATGCTAGTATTTTTAATTTTCCATTGAAAATATCAGAGGGAAGTCTCCGTCAATGTTCAAGAACCAAAGTTTGTGAAGCAAGGCAGCACAACTAGCGACTTGTAACTTGTAGTACATGTGGGCTTGTAGGACGCAAAGCACTTTGTGCACCTGGTGGAGATTGTGAAACAAGGGAGCACGACTTGTAACTTGTAGTACATGTGGGCTTGTAGGACGCAAAGCACTTTGTGCACCTGGTGGAGATTGTGAAACGTCCCGGGCAAACCCTGGGTCTGTACATAAGGGAAGGCAATGGGCTGGACCGATCTGACGGAGTGTTCATCTCGAGAATCGCCTTGGAGTCTGCCGTATACAACAGTGGCTGTCTTAAGGTCGGTGACGAGATCCTGGCTGTCAATCTGGTGGATGTAACACACATGAGTCTGGATGACGTCGTCATCATCATGTCCATCCCTCGAAGACTGGTACTGGTTACCAGGCAGAGAAAAGCAGGTGAAAAACTTCCCTGATGTTTTGTTGCCTAGTTATAAAAAAATAATCTGAATAGCTGTTAAAACTAGCCTAAAAATCTTCTTTTTTGAGTACTTAACCGTTAAAGACCACTATAGTAGGAAAAACAATACCTTGAGTTTTCAAAATAAATGCTGAAAAAACTCAGAACTTTTATAAACCTGAGTAACTTTCCATTTACTAATGGTTTTGACTCAACCGGAAATATCAAATGTCATTAAAGTGTATGTATCTGGACTTGGAAATAAACAAATTGACGTGTCTGGCTTCCGAGTCTAATGTGAAAGTACTTTAATGAGTACTTATCACAACCTGAATTAATATAATAATGGTAGAACATAACCTTAGTGCTTATAACTGTATAGAATATATCAAACTAATTTGAATGCTTTATTAGGTATATCAGGCATGTCCAACGCGTTGATTGCGATCAGCTGGTCGATCGCACCATAGACCCATAGGAATTGAGTCGATAAAATGTAAAAAGCGCGTACATTCAATTTCAATATAATATGACTTTCTTGAGATTTTGAAGGGGGAAGCATTGACTATTCCTATATTTATTTCCTGTGCTGACGGCCGGGGTTCAATCCTCGGTCCCGGCACAGATTTATCTTATTACCAAGCCCTTCCTTCACCTCTGACAAGACATCTTGTGAATGTGGGGAATTCCAGGCCTCCACCGTGGTTCGAATTCCACGTTAAACTGTAGTTCCTCCATTTCATCTCACAATCACCCTACCATTACACATTAGCGTAAGTGCGTATAACCCGAACGGGTAGTAAGACGCGGTGCTAATAATAATAATAGTAATAATATATTTATTTCCTTTACCAACTTACTTGAAAGTCGTTTTTAAATTAANACCCTACCATTACACATTAGCGTAAGTGCGTATAACCCGAACGGGTAGTAAGACGCGGTGCTAATAATAATAATAGTAATAATATATTTATTTCCTTTACCAACTTACTTGAAAGTCGTTTTTAAATTAACCACGAGGAAGCCCGTGTGACCTCGTCATATGACTTGCATCACTCACGGCCTACCGCAGGGGTAAGATAAAGAAAAGATGTGAATCCCCGCACATTAAGCTCTTTGAACAGTAGGAGAACAGTTTAATGGCGACCTCTCTGTAGCGAAAATGTCAATAATTCTGTAGTTCATCATTTTATTTTATCAATAAGTTATACAAGTGTTCATGTGTGTCATAGTTTTAATACAATTATTTCAGAAGGCCCACAGTGAACAAACGATTGCCCAAAAGAAGACCAAAACTTATCAACAAATGGGGAATTGAGTATTTCTTTGTGACGGTGAAAAACAAGTGATGTTGTTTAATTTGTAACGCCTCAGTGTCCTTGCCAAAAAAAAGGGGTAACTTGGAACATCATCATAACGTTCTCCACCGTAGTAAATTTGATGGTGATTTTCCACTTAAAAATTGAAACTCGTAAACTTAAGCTGAAAGAACAATCGAAATTAGCTTCCCAGCAACAATCACTGGCAAAACCCATCTCACATTCTAACGACGCAACCATTTCATATTTCAAGGTGAACAACTGATCGTTAAAAATTGCAAGCCTTTCATTGAAGGAGGGTTTGTGTTTTCTTGTAATAGCTGATAATCTTTTTGATCTTATATCCAATATCTTCTACTATTAAGGAATACGGTTGTGCATTAAATGGAAAAAATGTGTAAAAATATAAGTGAAAAGCTGTTGAAAGATGTGTTGCTTTCTCAGCCCCTACTGGATGAATCTACAGACATCAGTGACACGCACAGATACTAGTCTTTATTCGGATGGTTTCTGAAGATTTCAGCACCAAAGAAGAACTACTCAGGAAGGTTTCTTTAAAAGTAAGAACTACTGTCCAGGCAATCTTTAATTCTTTCTATTCCTTGGTCAGAAAGCTCAAAGTGACATTACAAAACCTTGTTGCCATCACTACTGATGGAGCATGACAGGTCAGATTGATGGATGTATTGCCCTTTGTCGCCAGCATGACAATTTCCCTGACTTCATTCACCAGCAAGAGACTGAACGTCACGGACATAGCTTTTAAAATTGTAAGTCCAATTCGTGGGGAATCACTTTCCAATCTCACTCTAGAGGAAGGGCAACCGATGTGAGTTGGCTCAGTGGGCGGAGGTTTCGCTGTTTGTTGAGAGAAATAATATCCTCTTTGGATGAGAGAGGAGAAGAGTACGCTCAGCTAGAAGATGAAGAGTGGTTGTTTGATCTGTCTTTCCCTGCTGTGCAATCTTAGTGATCTGAACCTACAACTACAAGGTAAATGAAGGAAATAGATGCTGAGCATAGTTACATCCAACAAAACCAAATCCAAGCTAATGATGAGTGACCTTACAAATTACAACCATAGCTTTAATCACTTACCTAACACACAGGACCATCT
>CABFVX010009732.1:0-17134 GCA_902151425.1 Timema shepardi
GAAGTACTAAAGCGAGGTATTCATGTTATCCTGGTACATCTAGTGGAAGATACCAAGAAGTCCCATGAAGTACTAAAGCGAGGTATCCATGTTATCCTGTTACATCTAATGGCAGGTATAACCAAGCAGTCACATAAAGGACTATAGCAAGGTACCAATGTTCGCCTGTTAAATCTAGGGGAAGATACCAAGAAGTCCCTCTGGTACATCTAGTGGAAGGTGCCAAGCAGTCACATGGCAGTTTAGAGCCAGGTATAGTAATATGTTCTTTTGGTACATCTAGTGGAAGGTACCAAGCAGTCACAGGAGGGCTAGAAGCCCACGTCAGAGGGGCCAGGTCAGGCCGAGCTGTGCGCGGTATTGATCCTCGTGTGACCACCTACCCCGCCATACCACAGAATCACCCTCCCACTTAACGCCGTGGGCGGTTGGCAAACCTTCCTTTTCTATGTCCATTGTACATACCACTGTGTATTTGTAGCCGTACTTTAGGTTTCTCCAAGTACCTGTGCTATCAGCGGTTGGGACTCCTTGTCGGTTTATAGCAACCCTTACTCTGTTGTGAGACATTTATATTGGTCGTCCAAGATATTTAGCGCTCTCAACAGCGACAGTGAAACCGCTTCGGTGGCCGGTGACATTATATGGATGTGGTATCGAAATAAAAAGTATCGATAGCAGTAAGTATCGGTATCGAGATTTTAATCTGGAAAAAGGTTTTTTTAAATATATTAATAATAATTTATACTTTTACATTATAATAATTGTATTTTCATATTTATTCAAATAATGAAAATTATAATGATTTAACCGTATGGTATATTTAGGTATATCACGTATGTTATGGTTTGGAACTCAAAAGGTATGATAGATGATAATATTATATGATGAATATTATAAAAGGTTTTACCATACCAGCTTTCAAAATATTTATGAAAATTTAGCCGATGGAAATTATTCAATAGCTAAATATGATTAATAATGTGTTTTTTCAATATATTTTGTACTCTTCTTTAACCATGGTAAGCATTTAATCCCAGCATGTGTAAATGTAACAAAAAAGTTGTTTCTTTCGATATCGATCTGATACCGGAGAGTGAGTACTAATATCAGTAAAAGTATTAAGTAAAAATACTAGTATCGAAAGAAAAATATTGATATTAGTAAAGTAAGTATCGATACTTTTTTCACATCTCTATGACTCTGTGATCACAGTTTGAACCCGGTCGAAATGTATTGTGGGTGTATTTTTCTTACATATTTTTATTTCGACTCTCATCCCATACTCAATTCAGATACACTTCCTCTAAGTTCAACATTCTTAATCCCTAGCACACTATCGTTTTTACAGGTCTTTACAGGAGGGGACGGAAACAATTAGACGGTCTATGCTGAGTAAAGTGATGGACAACGTTCTGAGGTTTGGCTGACGTCCGGTGGAGCTCACCTGAGTAATATTATCTTCAAAGAGTGAAAAAGTGTAGTAAGTAGTTTGTTTTTATTTAGCTGGTGAATATCTACTTTTCAATTAAAGAGTTAATTTTCAAGTTACTAGTCAAATGTTTCGGCCCCACCCTCTAGTAAAGGACATGGACCTTGTTCACTCAGCCTTAGGGGAGTTACTCTGCGCTCCTTGAGCCAGGTTTGAGTCCTTGGGCACTGAGGAGCGCTAGTTGTACTTCTTAGTGATAACAGCACTTCCAAGTGAAACAACTCATTTTAAGATTGTTCGCTGTAAAGGATTGGCGATCCGAACATAATAGTTTAGTTACCAGTAAACCCCTACCACTCCCAACTCACCCTTTTACCCCCTTTTAATTTTTAGATAGTAACTAATCGACTGTGTTTGAAGATCGCTTGCAACAAAACCATTTGCAAACATACTACTTTTTTTTAAATGCAGTTTGAGTAGGCTCGCTCGTTCGTGAGAGTTGTTTTATGGGAAGAGGTTGGGCCTACTATTTGAATCTTGGTTTGCGAAAGCCGGTTTATTGAAACTATACAGTAATGTTTGACTGTTTTCTAGCGACACCATTGTTTGAGTGAACCGTTTTTAAAAATGCCTTCTTGATAGCGATGTTGTCACTTAGGACTGCACGTGACTAGCCCTGTGTTGAAAGACTCAAGCTCTCCCAATGAGGACATACAGTTTGACCTGAAGGCTGTGGGTCTGGTGTATATATACCATGTCCATGACCTCAGTTTATTTCCAGTTTATCTTAATATAACGTTTATTGTATTTTCCAGAAGAGATTTCTATTTTCTCAAACAGAAGATTGAAGCGCAAAGGAATGAAAATTTAATTTACTATAAAATGATAAGTGTGCGAAAATCACTTTTTTAAATGCGAAACAAATTCTAATATAAAAACTTTGTATGTGTATTTCTTGTGGGTAGAGATGTATCTCGTTATAATATTGTAGATTAAATTTGTTGCGCGTCTTACGCTTATTACATTCAAAATATAGGCCATTTAGAATGATAAAGCAAAGACCGAAGAAGCTATGAAAAACTTCTATACCATAAATGGACTTGTAAATTCGTCATAGAAAATTCTAACGAGTTAAAATTTAAATTAAACTGCCTGTATTAGCGTGGAGGGAGAGTGTGGAACCAATAAGGAAAACCCACCCAGCAGGAAAGATGGTTAAGATAAAAAAATAATCATTTTCATTTATTTGAGGTATTTAGCCATTACATGACTTATAAACTAACTTAAATCTATAGCAGACACAACATCCAGCCCCCGGCCGTTAATTCATCACTGTGAAAAGGGAAATCCACCATTTCACCAATCATACATCTTTCAGCCATGCCAAGAACCAAACACGGGACCCTTGATTCAGTAGACAGACACATTACCAACTCGGCT
This sequence comes from Timema shepardi, assembly GCA_902151425.1. Taxonomy (NCBI): domain Eukaryota; kingdom Metazoa; phylum Arthropoda; class Insecta; order Phasmatodea; family Timematidae; genus Timema; species Timema shepardi. Next base: position 2,873 of record CABFVX010009732.1, read on the forward strand.
AAAGTGTTGGCCTTTTGAAAATAGAGCTCTCTATCTCACCGTCTGCATCTTTACAGAATAACAAGCTATCGCAAAATAAATAAAACAAAATGAGAGGTGGCTCATAAACCTCATACGATTCAAGAAAAATACATCCTCTGTATGTAGAAACTGGCTTATCACTCGAAACAGTTAATAGCTTTTGAAATAAAATTATATCACAAAATAAATAGCTTTTGCATTTTTTTTAAGATTAAAAAACCCCATGCATGTTAGCGAGTGTATGGATCGGGGGAAGAGTAGGGAGGGGAATTATTGTAAATTCCTATAGAGTGGAAGGTGACATGGGTGGATGGGAGGAATAAGGGGTTAGTAAGAGCTGCAGGGTATTGGTAGGAGGGAGATGGGAAAGCGAGGGGGAGGGGGGCACAAGCCTCGATTGATCACGTTCACGACTATAAATGTGTTATCTCTATCAACCGTTGTGCCTATGTTTGGTCGTGGAAGAGCGAAAGAACACAGTGTGCGAGAGAAACCGAGCTTGACGGGATAGGGGAGGGGGTAAGTGGGGGAGGGGGGATTACAGCTATAAATTCGCCGGCAAACGGACTGGATTAACTAATGACGTGGATAAGAGCACTATATATATATACACACACACACACACACACACGCACACGCAAAATGAAGAGCAAACTGCATGCATGTGTGAGAGTACATGGGCCTGTGTTGTTACCCCAATGGTAGATAAGACATTCACAAATAGATTTACTGAAAACTCCATTTGAAGATAAGTCTTTCCAAAATATAGGCTGCATAAACACAGGAATAGATTTACTAAAAAAAAAGAATAGTGCTTATTTAAATTAAAAATTAAAATAATGTTAATGTAGCTAAAATTATTAAAGCCTAAGGCCCTATTTAATGTTCAAAGAGTGGAAAACCATTTAAAAAAAAACACTTCTTTAGTATACTCCGCTTGGATTCGAACCCTTAGTCTCTCCGTTATCGTCCCTCCTTCATGTTGTGAGAGTAACGCCTTAGCATGGACCAGTGTGGTCCAACTGGAGGCCTGCGGGTCAAATGCGACCCGCACTCACTGATAATGTGGCCCTCACGGTATTCTGGTGGCAAACTTATGATTCCAATAAAATGTTTATTCTAAAAGGTCATGATTTTGTTTTATCATGCATTTATTTGGTTGGTATAAATATGTATAAATATATATTTATAATGCTAAGCTGTTTATGAAAGTGTGCGTGCATATTTCATTATACATTTTTGAGAGATTAATAAACTTTTTTTTTTCGCAGTAAAAGTATGTATTCTTGGCGAAAGAAGGAACGAGGGCTCTCCGCCAGCAAATATTTGGAAATTGAATGCACCTTTAACTTTACTCCGGCATATCTATTTTGTTTTAGCCTTTTTTCTCTCTATTTTTTTAAATAAATCAAGGGTGACACCATTTTCTTAATATAAAATTCCTTGGGGTTTTTTTCGGAATTTTTCAAAATTCTCTCAGACCCTTTAAAAGGGTATTATAGAGGAATGAGGTTGCATTCTTTTATAAACTCAACATCAAGTAATCCAATCGGTGTTTAGTAAAGGATAGATGTGACTATGATAGGGAAACATTATTCAGTGGTTACCTAAGCCAATGTTTGAAGGAGAAAAAAAACGAAGGTAGGGGATTTTGAAATGTGATCGATTCAGTGTGATTATTTATTCATTTCGCTTTTTCTACTTACACAGGGCTCACCATTTATAGCTTGCAGTCCAATGTCTTGTCCAGAGTTCTTTCTTTTCGTCTTCTTTTTAGCACGTTCGGACTATACGCTTATGTACTAATTACTTTGATACTTTTAGGGATGAGGAAGGTTATAATAGCTAGATGAAGTGTACCCAAATTTGCGTGTAAGTAGAGTGGAAAACCATTTTGGAAAAACCACCGTCAGTACACCCGACCGAGACTCGAAACTCGATCTCCCTGTCATCGGTAGTTTAATCAACTACGAGAGTAGCGCGTTAGACCACGCAGACACTGAACCGGATCTGTCCAGAGTTAATAAAAAAATCAATTTTTTTTGTTAATTTCCCTAGGTTTTCCTGAATTCAAATTAAATTTTATAAATAAGTACAAATATATATGATAGCTTTATTTTTAATATTCTTAACTTTTAAAAATAGATTGAAATATTTTCTCTGAGAAGTCACACGCCAACTTTCCCATTATTAACAATTATCAAATGAGTGTAAGAATTTTATTTGAAGAGAGTCTCATAGTTTGAACAAAAACTGACAATAAATCGTAATGGCACTCACGTATTTTGTTTCAACTCCATGCAAATACGACAGCAGACAGGACTTACCTATAAAACAAAGAGGAGATATTAAGTCACGTATCCAAAGATCACAAAATATGATATTCAGCATGACATAAAAAGGAAGGAGGGAATAGAAACAAAGGATAATTTCATTTTATTATATGAGGGATGCACTTAACATTTTCAAGATTGTAACTCTATAAAATACAACGATGCCGTTAAGGTGGCCGCCTATCTAAGCTTTGAGACGCGTTACAGACGCCCAGAAATACCATGTTATTTCAAAGCATGGTTCAATTTACGTCCCTATTAGATTAAAAACCTTATATTTAATTTTTATAAACAAAAACAATGAAAAGCTGAAAATATTTCATTTTCAAGGACTTTTCACGCGAAATGTATTAGTTTAGAGCTAAAAGTAAATGGTTATAAACGTACATTTATTCTTCCTCTAACAAATAAAATCATTCTTTAATAGTATCCCAACAAAATATTATTACATAATTGAGAATTGTTTTAATGGTTTAGAAGCTTCAGAACTGACATTACCACAAGAAAAACAGCAGTGTGAGGGTCACAATAAAACATTCTAAGATAGTTGAGAATTGTTTTAGTGGCTTGGAAAATTCATACCATAATAAATACAGCAGTGGGAAGATATTTCCCTTTAAGTAGATGGCACCCTTAATACTCTGATATACATACAATGGTCACACGACCAGAACTAGTAAAATGGAAGTCCCTGTAAACTGTTTACATATTGGCTAACTCACAAGGGAATGTAATCCGTTGATTAACTTCTGAAACTGCGGCTGGACAGTTGAAAACACAATCGAGCTTATTACTCTCGAACCAATGGTACGTTTAAATTATTGAATGTCATTTGCTCCCTCTCCCCCTCTTCTCCCACTCATTTTACCACATATTTACCATTTCCCGTTTCAAGTTGTTCAACAATCAATGTTTTCAAGTCTCTTTGCATATGAGAGGGATTTTAGAACAGATCATTTACTTTCAAGCTGATAAAACAGTATATTTCTGAGACCCTGTCATCCGATGTGATAACACAATTTATGTTTCGTGAGGAATGTCTAACAAATGCCGTATTAAAATGGTAAGTTTTTGTTCATGGGTGTAAATTGAAGAATGTTTTTGCACCATTGAGTGTTCGGTACTAACCGAGTTTTTGAATATACGAGGCCACCTGGGGTACCTACGTTAACCTCGGATAATCGGAACTTTTTGTCTATAATTCAAAATTTATTGCGCATTATTTAGATAAGAGTTGAATTATTATTATTTGTTCAGCGTCTTAACACCCATCCGTGTTACACACTTAAATAACCTATTCATAGTAGTGAGGTATAGATGAGAAGGAATAATTTATAGGAAATGTATCCACATAGCTAGGGTGGAAAAACATTTATTAAAAAAAAACAATCAACTAAAATTAATGTTTAGAATAAACTAGCTCTGTACCATTTTAAAAATATTAGCCAACAAATAAACATTTAGTTGGTGACGTTAAGTGTTAATAATAATGATAATGATAATGATAAAAAAAAGCTAGTAATGTGTGAAGTCCTCCACCCTCCCTTTAGAATTTGGGAGATAGCTGTGTCCGAGCCCAGGAAATGGAGGGCTAGAACAAACCCCGAGGTATTTAAAAAGATGAATAGCGTCATTCAGTAAAGTCAGTTATCTCAAATCTGTACGTATCTCCAAGGTTACTGCGACATACAGAGGGAAAAGAGGGGAAAGAGGAATAGAGAATATAAAAAAACAGGGCAGACAAGAGAGGTAAAAAAAGAAAGGAAGAAAGAAAGAATAATGCGGGGCCACGGATATTATGCATGTGAATAACCGACAAAAATAACAGAAAGAAATGAGAGGTGAGGCCAAGTGTAAAGTCAACCAACGGTGGTTAACCCCCAACCCACTAGAGTGCTCTAGTAGTTCTTCAAGAAGACGCAGGCCGTTTTATTTCTCTTTTAAGAGACATCTTGGAAGAAAAAGAACCGACAGATTAAATAAACGAAGTATAAACCAGGTTTGAGATTCTTAAACAATAGACCTATATCGTGTTGTTGTTTTCAATAACGCATCTTACTACCCATCCGGGCTTATAATGACGCTATCGAGAAGGGTTGGAGTAGGTATAACTTTAGTATAAATGAACCCGCATTTGCTCGGAAGGTGAGTGGGAGACCACTTAGGAAAAATTCGTAGCCATAAAACCATCTTGACGACCTTTCCCCACGCACGTCGTTGCTGCGAGAGAGGATTGCACAAACATGTGCACCTCAAAGCTGGAATTCTAAATGTTTTTTTTACTCTATAAAAAACTGGGTCGGAAAACATAAAATTATGAGATATTTTTTTTGTCTGTTTGGAGCAATGAAAAGCGTTGCAAGGGGTGGTAGCACCGGGTTCTTTCCGTGACCATTACATTTCTATTTTAATTTACTAACTAGATGATAGTAACATAATCTCTAGCTGAAGGAAAAGTATAACCTTGTCTGGTCTAGTTTGCCGGAGGAGTTTGGGGGGTTCGAATCCCAGTCGGGTGTAATGAGGGTGCTTTCCCTACATATAAATGGTTTCTCCCATTACCTCCACATAAATGCGGGTACATTTACTATAAATTCTACCTTACTAACCCATACCAGCCTCCTCCTTCAGCTACGAGAATTTTCTTCTTTCCTTCAAGTCATCCAATATTTGAAACCTCATTATTCCTATGCTCCTCCATCCCTCGAACATTCCTCCTATGACGTCGTGCAGAAGAACGTTCCTTATAAGAATGTATCCAATCCAGTTTGTTATTTTAGAACTGTTTGCGATAGTTTGCGAAATAATTAAAAACGTGTCTTGAGTTGTGTTATTAATAGCTCGGAAAAAAAAGAGCCTATTTGTAAAGTTTAATAATGAGGCGTACAATTTATGGACAGCCTGTATATCTCTCCCATCTACACAATAAGGGCGGAGCTCACATCACGGTTTGAAGATTGCAAATCAAATGATTGATCATTGTGAATATATTTCCGTCACCATTCAGAGTAAAGATTGAAGTAGTGCCAGGGAAAGCCTGCAAATGGAGTTTATTGACTTAGGAGGGGAGTGCGATTCTATGTTCAAGAAGAAGTATTGTCAGGTTAAAAAATAAAAAATAAAGCCTTTTTAGCAGCACGTTCTACTACCCATTTAGGTTGCACGCTTATATACGTTAATGGCTTTATGGATTAGGAAGGATATATTTAAAGGAAATGTACCTGCATTCGCGTGGAGGTAGAGTGGAAACCCATTTTGGAAAAAATCACCCTCAGTACAATTGACCAATATTTGAACCTCGATCTCCCAGTCATCGGCAGTATAGTCTACTGCGAGAGTAGCGCGTAGACCTTGCGGCCACCGAAGCGGCTCAAACATCGTATTGACTGCGAGTACCTAACGCCCCAATTCGGTGGCTGGATAGGCGTCAATGTCACAACTGACTGGTCTGCCAATAGCAGAGAGGTCGGGTACCGAATATATATCTGGTGTAATGAAGATGTATTTTAATATATGGAATTACCACTCTCTCAAAAAAAATATGCTAAAGATCCTATCATCCTCTTTCCTAGGTTATTAATGTATATATGCGGGTAGTATGAACGGGTAGTAAGGTGTGGTGCATACACACACACACACACACACACACACACACACATCTACCAAAGGAAACATGCGGCGGGATTCCCTCCCTCCATGCGCTGTTACATGTGTGAGAAGTTGTTCAACAATACTAGAACACCGGGATTCCCTCCCTCCCATGCGCTGTTACATGTGTGAGAAGTTGTTCAACAGAACTAGAACACCGGGATTACCTCCCTCCTATGCGTTGTTACATGTGTGAGAAGTTGTTCAACAATACTAGAACACCGGGATTCCCTCCCTCCCATACGCTGTTACATGTGTGAGAAGTTGTTCAACAATACTAGAACACCGGGATTCCCTCCCTCCCATGCGCTGTTACATGTGTGAGAAGTTGTTCAACAATATTAGAACACAACTAGCAAATGTGTACTGTATATATTATTGTAGCTTATATAAAATATGCATGTCTATAATAAAGGCGTGAATAAATACGTATACACTTATTTACAGTTTAAAGCCTTTCGAAAATGTTACAATTTTGCCATTTTAAAATATTTATATACTATTTTATTGGATGAAGAATATGAAAATTGGAGCAAAAATTAAGGGTTATTTATAAATAAAAAAATATATATTTGTTCAAAAACTCTTGAAACCATAACGACTAAATTTTGTTCTTTGTTCTTGTATAGGATTTACTTAAGATGCTCTTGAAATATCAAAATATTTGTATCATAATTTTTCTAGTTGTATCCTAGACATTAAATTATGTGTATTAACAATAAGGACGCTTTACCTTAATTAATATAAGTAAGCTAACCGCTTCGGTGATCGAATTATCTCGCTAAATACGAGACTGCCGATGACGGGGGAGATCGAGGTCTAAATACCGGTCAAATCTATTGAAGTTGGTTTTTCCTAAATGGTTTTCCACTCTCCCTCCATCCAAATGTGGGTATGTTTCCTTCGAATGCAACCTTCATCATCCCTAAGATATTAGAATAATGATTACAAATACGTATAACCTAAACGGGTAATGCGACGGGGTGAGAAAATCTTTATTAGAATAGTTCGTTGCAATAATGAATATTTCAAGCGTATTCAAGTAGTCTACTAAGAGATGGTTCCCATTTTTTTTTTAATTTAAAACATGCCATACTCTATTTCAGGGTTTACAAACTCACGGCCCATGGGCCACCACCAGCCTGTGAAACATATATGACCGGACTTATTGTCTTTGACACTTTTATTTGTGTGTTCGGCCCGTAGTCATGTCCACAAAAATAGTTTCCGGTGTATTTTTGTTGTTGTTTTAAAACAAAGGTTCAGTAACTAATTTAATGTTTTGATATGTGTTAGAAACCCCTTTTTGTTAGTGAGTTGTAATGTTTTTCAGGTTGAAAGGAATGTATAATCAATGTAGAGAAAATAGAAAGGTAGCGCCACTTGCAGTAACTTTATTATGTCATTGCTTACATCACCCAGTAGACAACAGTTATATTTTAATACTAAAACACACATATCTTTTTTAAATAAGTAAAGTAATGACGTTAATGATTGGACATGGGTGTGGATTTTTAAAACTTATTTTTTTATTATTTAAAGTTCCAAAATGTGATCTGATTTTTGTCTTCCGTATAGCTTTGTGTAGTGAGTGACGTCACACGCTTCAATGATCGAAATGTCTTTCTCCCATCTGGCGCTACCTTCTATCCTATTTACAATGGGTAAGATAATGATTATGCTTGAACCACACACGAAGTGATGTATGCGACAGGTCATCCGCAAGACTGAAGCGTGCCAAAATGAACGGGAACATAATGGACGGTTAGCATTTACTTTTAAACGGCACATACAACTTTTAAATAGTGCTATGCGTTTCTATCATTTTAAATACATACTCGTATGGATCTTTAATTACATAATTTAAAATAATATTGCTTCAAGGATTTTTTTTCAGCCCCTCATCTTACTACCCGTTCGTGTTTAACGCTTATATACTAATTACGCTAGCGGGTCTAGAGATTAGGGAGGTAATATTAATATTAAGTGTGACCGCATTTGCATGGAGGGAGAGTGGAACATAATTTTGGAAAAAGACCTCAATACACCCAACCAAAATTCGAAACTCGATCTCACTATCATCGGCATGCTAGTCTACTGAGAGAGTAGCGCGTTTGATCACGCGGCCGTTGAAGCGAGTTTCAAGGATTTCACTGGCCCAAATAAACAATTGTGAAAATGTAAGTTTTTTAAATATTTCAGTTGTAAATTTAATATTTTAAAATATACATAATTAAATAACTAGAGCCGAATAACGTCGGTGGGGACGTCTGGTTTGGTTTGCTGCTGATGGGGAGATCAGGGTTCAAATCCCGGCCAAATACAATGAGGCTATTTTTAATTCAATTGTTTACAAACCTCCCTTCACGCAAATGGGGATATATTTTCTATAAATTATTCCTTCCTGATCCCTTATACACCGGCCCGTTTACAATGTATGTTTTTAGGACGGGTAGTGCAAAAAAAAAGGGACATAATAAAGGTAAGTAAATAAGAAAATCTTTAGACCACAACACGCCCAGAATTTGTCAATCTGGTCCCTGAATAAGTTTAATTTTGAGGCCACTGCGACTAATTCATTTGGTCAATTTCAGTGGTAATTTTAATAAGATAGGGCATTTTTACACACTCAAAGTAATTGTTTTAGTTGTATTTTAACCATGTCTTACAACCCATTTGGAATATCCGTATTCATATTAATCAAAATAATATGATAGGGGCGAGGAAGGTGAATTTCATAGGAAACGTACCAGCACTTGCATTGAGGGGAAGAGAAAACCATTTCTTAAACATTCTCAATATACTTTGCCTGAATTTTAACCCCCAAACCTACCTTCGCCGAGAAACCAGACTAAATGAGCTGGACGTTTGGACTCCGTGTCCACCGATGTAGGTCAGGGTAATATATTTTACCTAAGTCTAGGGGGGAAAAACTAAAAATATTTTTATTGAAAGATTTTTGCTATATATTTTGTAGAATTTGTATTTTTAATATGGACAAAATATAACATTATATTATTGGATTGCCAATATATAAAGGTTACAAAAAGTAGCACAATAGCTTTCATCTTTCCAACTAATACACTTTCCCTTTAACATTTCACTTTTTTTTTAACAAAAGGAGGGAAAAAAATAGGTTCAAGTGAATAGCTTCGTCTAGACGAATCCTCGAATAAAGCAAAATCAAATCAGATGAAGCGATTTGTCAGCCAGGAATCAAAGAGCCGGCGGTGGAAGCAGCCAACTCCCGGTGACCGAAGAACTACCGAGAGGGCTCGGGGTCTGTAATCTGGCCCGATTCAACCTTGATTGAATGAGGTTGCAACTAAAGGGACGGATGGATGTGGCCATTCAACCTGTAGGAAGACAGATAGACCTACACACGGTCGGGAGGGACACTTAAAACAAGTCGCAGATCAATATCAGCCTTTTGACCGAAGATCTGGTATTTCGTGTCTACTTCACTGGATAGTGTTCGTTAGTTAACAACAACATTAGGATATTGCCAATGTATGGTAGATCTGGTATTTAGTGTCTACTTCACTGGATAGTGTTCGTCAGTTAACAACTACATTAGGATATTGCCGATGTATGGTAGATCTGGTATTTAGTGTCTACTTCACTGGATAGTGTTCGTTAGTTAACAACAACATTAGGATATCGCCAGTGTATGGTAGATCTGGTATTTCATGTCTACTTCATTGGATAGTGTTCGTCAGTTAACAACTACATTAGGATATTGCCAATGTATGGTAGATCTGGTATTTCGTGTCTACTTCACTGGATAGTGTTCGTTAGTTAACAACTACATTAGGATATTGCCAATGTATGGTAGATCTGGTATTTCGTGTCTACTTCACTGGATAGTGTTTGTTAGTTCAACAACTACATTAGGATATAAGTTAGCCAATGTATGGTAGATCTGGTATTTCGTGTCTACTTCATTGGATAGTGTTCGTTAGTTCAACAACTACATTAGGATATAAGTTAGCCAATGTATGGTAGATCTGGTATTTCGTGTCTACTTCACTGGATAGTGTTCGTCAGTTCAACAACAACATTAGGATATTGCCGATGTATGGTAGATCTGCTATTTCACTACACCCGACCGTTGATTCAAACTCCGACCGTGATTCAAACACCGACCTCCCGCTTTATCAGCAGTCCAGTATAAAGCGAGAGTGACGCATTTAGGCCATTCGACAATCGAAACAGGTTGAAACTTTAATTCAAATCAAGTTAAGGTAATCATATATAGGAATACATGAGACACAATATATAAATGTTACAGCCCTGTTTCAAATTAGTTTTAGCGCCAACTTAGACTAGCCCATTTACGCACTTTTTTTAAGTTGATAAATTTGTAGGTCCTCGAATGCTTCCCCTGAATTCTGCAACCGTGCAATACCTCACGAGGATAGGATCCCCCAGAGGAAAAGGCTCCAATAAATGATTAATGTTCTAACTACCCAGAAAGTAGTTTGCGTTACTAAAAAAAATGTATGAAATATGGGCGTAAACTGTGTCAACTGGGAGCCGGGGCTGGTAATTTTTAGACAATGTTATGTGGCTCACTAGAGGCTTAGAGAAGGAAGGGAGGTATGCGATACTGCCAAGTTGGCCCGGAAACTGGAGCGCTCACAGAAAGAAAAAGAAGCATTCAAATTATTCGTGGGTTTCGGTTCGGTTCGGATGTACCCCCCCCAATGACATGTCCCTTCTTGAGCAGGGATGAAGAGAAAAACTTTTGCGCCAGGGACTGACCAAATTAAAACCATTCCTTGAAATATATCTTTGGGTCCAATAGACAGGAAGATACTTCAATTATTGCCGTCGAGTGATTCATCATTTCACAACTTTTTCGCTTCCCCGTATCCAGGGGTGCACACAGAAATCTACTTTAAGCGGGGGAGGGGGAATATAAATTATTAAATTTATTACAAGGGATTGCCACAATTTCACTATCCCAAAATTATGTTTTTTTTTGTTCAGTTTTTACAGAGAGAATTCTCATTTATCCTGACACTTAAGGGAGTTTTTTTTTATCACCACGTCTACCCAACACCTTTTAGACCATGCGGCCACCAAAGCGGGTTCTTCATAGAGTATTCTAGAACAAGGTTCCTCAAGCTTCCACTAGTCGCATACCCTTTTTGGGGCCATGCCTTAGCCAATGTACCATACCTCTTCTAGTTCTTAGTAAAAGAAAAGTATAAGAATACCTAATTTCTTGTAAATTACAAACGAACCCGCTTCAGTGGCCAAATGGTCTCATGCATCCCTATAGTGTTAGAGTGGCCTGATGATGACAGGGGGATCGGGTTCAAATCTTGGTCGAGTCTGCTGGGGGTTTCCCCCCCCTAAATTATTTTACAATCTTCTTCCACGCAAATGCAGGTATATTACCTCTAAAGCGCTTCCTTCCTCAGCGCTACCCAATTAAAGTAATTATAATATATACTTGTATAGTTTGAACAGGTAGTAAGATGCGGTGATAAAAAAAAAGTATAAGCGCTTGTTTCAAATCGTAATAAATCCTGAGTGGTAGCTAAACAAAGCCATGACGGAGAGAAAGACATATTGTAAAAATTAATAACAACAAATATGTTATGATTTATAAAACTCAGTGGTATGCCTCATTCGTCTTTTAAAATTATAGGTGTACCCCCGGTGACACTTGTACTACAGTTTAGTAAACACTGGTACTAGGGAACACATACAAATTAACAAGATATTGTAAGATACCAGAAGTCACCGGTTTTAAAACATGATGGTTGGAGCTTGGTGAGGAAATATATGCGGTTGTTAGTCAACGCAATGGTTCACAGAGAAAATGAAGAGAGCGAGAGATAAGATACATCAGGGGCGGCTCATGAGGCGGCTCACCGACCTCCCTGGAAAATGAAGCAAAAGAAAATTTATTTTGAAATTTCATACCAATTTTCTCATACTTTTCCACTACATATCAGAAACATTAAATTTAAAAAAATCTGTACATTTTCCCATTTCATTGAAGAGATTAGTAATACCATAATCGCATCGACCCGTGACATAAAGTGCACCTATGTTAACATGTGCTCAGTGGCTGGCTGTCCCAACGCCCCAAGCTCTGCATGCGTCACAGGGTGGTTGCCCTGACAACCTGACGTCAATGCCCTTATCTCAGCGCTCACCTAGCACGTTATTTGGGCTGAGTTCAAGTGAGACCCTGTGATACACACTGTAGTCAGTCGTTTATTTGTATACTAGTAGAAAGTGCGACGCTACCGGTTTTCGCTTGAGTTTTCGATTACTCGATTGAAAATAGTTTTCTATACTAAAAATTGAGTTTTGATTATATATCATTAGACGAAAAGTTTAATATTAAAAACAATGCAACGTGAGTGCCCGATTAAATTTAAGTCAGGTACAAAAAAAAAGAGCAAAGAAATAGAATTTACGTACAGTTTTGATAAGAAACTATTTGATAGCAAGCCGCGTAGGCCTATATGTGGGTGTGAAGAAAGTGACTTTATTTTGTTTTGTGTGTCTATTAGTTGGTGGCGATGATGATGATGATGATAGATGGACAAGAGACGGTGTACGTGACCTTGAACATCTTAATTTGAAAATCAATAATCATGGAAACTCTAAAAATAATAAAATTCAATTTCATTAGCTTTCAGCTGCTAGGAAAAACTAGGATTTCTAAAAATTTGAGTACAACATATACGGAAAATATTTGCAAATATAATGAAAGGGTGGATAAAATCGACAGATTTCTTGTAGAGTGATATATATATATTTTAAAATGTTGTGATATGTGTAATCTTCCTCCTCATGGTCATAAAGAAAAGGAAGACTCTAGTGATAATGGCGTATTTTTGGAGCTGGTAGATTATACCAGAAAAATCTATGCGGCTTTTAAGAGGAATCTTGCATCGGATTCGTTTTGAGAAAACATTTTTTTTTCTCAGCAAGATAATTCCAATTGTGTTTAGATTTTAAAAATATACATATATTTATATTTTTAATTTTCAATTTGCTTTAAAATTTGTTTTAACTGATAAAATTTGATTATTCACTATACAATACAGCCACGTGGCTGAATCACTCACTGACATTAATGTTTACTCACTTCCAGATGAGCTAGAAACTTGAAATTTAGCAAATTTATAGCTTCTAGCTTGTGACCTATGGGAACATTCCTAAAAGTTAAAAATTTTCTTACCCTGTTTCATAACTTTTAATAATTTATTTTTACCCAATTCGAAACAATATTTTAAACATAATCAAAAATACTTATTCTCCGTTTTGAAATGTTTTCTATGATGTGTATTTAGAAAATACTTGTCATTTTTTATATATGTATTACATATGATTATTTTACTGTATTTCGAAATATTTAACTGAATAAAATATTTTCATCCACTGCGTGGGTGCATCATCGTAAATAACTTGTTTCCGCCACGTTCAATCACATGGTTCAAATTCACCGGTCACCATTTTGAAGCTATGCTAGTTGGACCTTTTGTGAAAGTGATTTGAATAATATATTTTTTAAGTAGAATAAAACGATAAATAAGCTTTATGCCCGACCTCAAATAAATATATTAATAATATTGGCCTGAATTAATGTGGTTAGCTATCAAATTCATACATTACAATAAGTTTTCATTACAATTATCCAAAGTGACATGTCATTTGTTAGCGTAAGGATATATTAGGGATTATTGCTAGTAACTTTTGAGCTGTCATCCAAGTAAATTAAGGTTGTGAATGTATTATAGTTAGCTCTACTGTATTATTATATGTTCATCTGGTAAAATGCTGATTTTATTTAATCTTTGCTAAATGAATTATCTCTACGGTAATAGCACTCTATGTGTAAAATGACTTTAGTGTACACATCTGGGATTTGAACCCAGGTCTCCCACGGAATATGCAAACAAACTCACGATTCTCTTACGGTTTATTTGTTATTAATATTTTTTGTGTAGTGGTAGGTAATCTGTTTATGTTCACAGTTTTCAGCTGTCAGTCATAAGAAACTCGTGTATAGCATTGAATAATTAGTATGTACAACTGAGGTGACCTGGCGGTCTAGGGGTAAGGTGTCAGACTTCTGTGCTGGCGGCCGGGGTTCTATCCTCGGTCCCGGCCAAGATTTATCTGATTACCAAATCCTTCCTTCCCCTCTGACAAGACATCTTGTGAATGTGGGGAATGCCAGGCCGCCACCGTGGTTCGGATTCCACGTTAAACTGTAGGTCCTCCATTT
>CABFVX010009733.1:6956-17125 GCA_902151425.1 Timema shepardi
AGACTAAGTGTTGATTGGCAGATAGTTGACAACTTGCTTCTGACGTCAACACAACCCGGGTAGCTCGATTGGACTAGGACTATAAGACTAAGTGTCTGATGGTAGATAGTTGACAACTTGCTTCTGACGTCAACACAACCCGGGTAGCTCGATTGGACCAGGACTATAAGACTAAGTGTCTGATGGCAGATAGTTGACAACTTGCTTCTGACGTCAACACAACCCGGGTAGCTCGATTGGACCAGGACTATAAGACTAAGTGTTGATGGTAGATAGTTGACAACTTGCTTCTGACGTCAGCACAACCCGGGTAGCTCGATTGGACCAGGACTATAAGACTAAGTGTTGATTGGCAGATAATTGACAACTTGCTTCTGACGTCAACACAACCCGGGTAGCTCGATTGGACTAGGACTATAAGACTAAGTGTTGATTGGCAGATAGTTGTTCTATTACATTACATATAACTCTTTGGAATTAAGAGTTTATTAATATTTTATGTTAGTGCTTATTATAATCTTGTTTCTTGTAAATGGCTGGCACTAGTGGACACGCAGTCTGAGGTGTTATACTCTCATTTAACTAAATGTGCACCTACAAACATTCATTTCAACATTGTTATAACGTTTTTATTATCAACTTCTGAAATGATGTGAACAACATTAAAATGTATTTCTTCCAAAAAGTTTTGTTATGTCGCCCCCAGAATTTACCGCCCCCCCTCCATTCCCCCGCCAGATATAACTGCATATTGCTTGCGGAAATACAGGGGCGGGCAAACTCAAGCCGATAGCCCCCCCTCCCTTTACTTTACAATAAAGACAACATGGAAAAAACTCAATAACTTGGCTTTTTTTAGAAATATTTCTATTTTACTCTCGCAAGAATTTAAAACATGGAGGAAACTTATTATGGCTCATGAAAGATGGAATATTTGGCTGTTCAGGAAATATAAACAGTCAATGATTATTTATTTTTTGGTGCTTTCAGAAATAATTATTTTTAACAAATTGAATATTTAGTTTATAATTTTTTTTTCATCTTCATTAATTCCGATACATTTCCTGATCAGGAAAATTTGTGTTTTTGGATCAGGGAATTATTTTACTAATAATAATAATAATATTACAAATATACAATATCTATGAATGTTCAGTGGACCCCTGGTTAGGTCCTCAGTAGTCCACTGTCCCTGACGTAGTCCTTGGAGCTTAGCCAACAGTGTACTAAGAACCCTGTATTTATTTGTCCAGTCTTTGATGTCATCCAGGGACTCCAGCGCTACCCCTGCGAGGTGTGTGGCCGCTCGTATCGTCACAAGAGTAACCTGCACCACCACATGAAGACGCACACGGGGGAAACCATCTGCCACCTGTGCCACAAGGTGTTCAGTCGCGTCGAGAACCTTCAGAAACACCTGGCCAGGTGTCACGGCTTCTGTTGATGCATGTACCGGGAAATAATCTCTGATAATGTTTCTAAACTGTGTGTACATGTCGATACTTGTACCTGGGGGTGTTCTTCTCTACCAGGAGGTATCTCTTAGGGTACACACTTGTCTGCTACTCTGCGACATTTATTAGCTCAACTTTGTTATAACGACAAACAAAAATAAAGTGATACAACACGAATACAATTCAACTTTTCTTTTAATATTTACACTTTGATAAAAGTGTTCCATTCAAATAACTCCCACAGTCTTATATTTATAATATAATGTAATATGATTCATGTGGTCATAGCACAACATGACTGACACAATGTCTTGCATAAACACAACATGACTGACATAAACACAACATGACTGACACAATGTCTTGCATAAACACAACATGACTGACATAAACACAACATGACTGACACAATGTTTCACATAAACACTATTAGATTCCAATCGATAATTATTTTGATCAGTTTAAGAATGCTATGGTTATTAATAATAGGCCTAAAACCTGGAAACGCAAAACTCTACTAAGGGCACATAACTCACATTTTTTTATATTAAATGTGACTGTACCACTTATTTTTATGAATTAGTTTATCACGTTTTCATAATCTCAATGTGCCAAATCCTTTGTTTGTGTATTGAAAATAAAATAAATCCTAATCCTTAAAAATGTGTTGTGTGTTTGTTTTGTGTCGACTTATTTACCATTAACATCCCTCACCATAGACTATCACAGCACACAACTTACAAACTAATTTAACAAGGTTATCAACCCTCAAAACACACGTCTACTTCCTGAGTAACAAGATATTCCTGTGATTGGTTGTGTCATTTAACACAAATTGTGCGCTGGTACGTATCAACTCATCAAGGCTTTGTACTTACCGCTAATTAAACCACTTATTTAAATACAGCAACGATTTATTTTCACTGCGATGGAAAACCAGCCATCTTGTATACAGCTTGCGAAACTTATTGTGTTTTGTGTATTTTACAGATGAAAGGCTTTGTCCACTTTCCTCAGTTCGAGACAGAAACTAAAAAAAACATATCATGAATTGAAACACGAACGAGATTGAAATCATTATTCATACGAGACATTAAAGACAGTTGAAATGGTTTTACTAGTAGTAGTTGCAGTCCCGGGCCTCCCGGGGACACCGTATTAAGACTTGTACCTTTGTGTGCTCAGGCTTGTATTGGAACCAACAGCCCTCTTCTGCCTGCTACTCCTGTGAGGTATGCAACAGCACATATCGGCACAAGACCAGCCTGCACAAGCACATGGACACCCACCAGGGAGACACGTGCTGCCATCTGTGTTATAAAGTACTGAGTCGCAAGAACAATCTCATCAGACACCTCGCCAAGTGTCATGGCGTTCTTTGATGACATAACTTGATGCTGCCAGGTCAGGAGAGGGGAACGGGGAGGAGGACTTCGGTTTCCCCTGAAGAGGAGACATGTGTCCCGGTCAAGGACTGAACACGGGACCTCCATTGCAGGCGCTGGTTCTGGTGTTCGGCTGACGACACTTTCATGACGACCACGGTCCAATAGGAAGTGACCTTTAAAACCACAAAGACATTTTTCTGTTGTCAAAGTTGATAACATTAGACTATAATAATAATAATAATAATAATAATTGCTCTCCACCTTTGGATGGTTCCGGTCGCGTCTCAATACCAACACGACAGTGCGCGGCTATTTCTATTCTGTTACGGGTAAAATGGGAATCACTTATTGTTACTTTTTGCTGTTGTTTGCTACTTAAATAAAAATAAAAGCTGTTTGTTGAAACTTCCAATGAGGAACATTTCATTTCCTTGTTTTATCAACAACAACTTGTCAGCAACGACTGTCTAGAAAATGGACAACTTGCTCCTGACGTCAACACAACCCGGGTAGCTCGATTGGACTAGCACTATGAGACTAAGTGTTGATTGGCAGATAGTTGACAACTTGCTTCTGACGTCAACACAACCTGGGTAGCTCGATTGGACTAGGACTATAAGACTAAGTGTCTGATGGTAGATAGTTGACAACTTGCTTCTGACGTCAACACAACCCGGGTAGCTCGATTGGACCAGGACTATAAGACTAAGTGTCTGATGGCAGATAGTTGACAACTTGCTTCTGACGTCAACACAACCCGGGTAGCTCGATTGGACCAGGACTATAAGACTAAGTGTTGATGGTAGATAGTTGACAACTTGCTTCTGACGTCAGCACAACCCGGGTAGCTCGATTGGACCAGGACTATAAGACTAAGTGTTGATTGGCAGATAATTGACAACTTGCTTCTGACGTCAACACAACCCGGGTAGCTCGATTGGACTAGGACTATAAGACTAAGTGTTGATTGGCAGATAGTTGTTCTATTACATTACATATAACTCTTTGGAATTAAGAGTTTATTAATATTTTATGTTAGTGCTTATTATAATCTTGTTTCTTGTAAATGGCTGGCACTAGTGGACACGCAGTCTGAGGTGTTATACTCTCATTTAACTAAATGTGCACCTACAAACATTCATTTCAACATTGTTATAACGTTTTTATTATCAACTTCTGAAATGATGTGAACAACATTAAAATGTATTTCTTCCAAAAAGTTTTGTTATGTCGCCCCCAGAATTTACCGCCCCCCCTCCATTCCCCCGCCAGATATANGTCCATTGGCAGCAGTGTAAAGTGTGAACTGTGTTCTTCTTTTCATTGTAAAGGTCATATTGTGTTTGTCCCCCTTTTATATGTTTCTATCCACCTTTCCTAGACCTTCTTCATAATATAATAGAAACTAATTAATGTAATTTTATTTAGGCCACATCTTATTTTTGTCTTAATGAACGAGATCGCTACTGTTCGTAAAGTTAGTCAAGAAGAGATTAGAATCATATCCAATCACACAAGTAGATAATTACCATAATAATGTTCACCAACCAATAATTACCATTAATAATGTTCACCATCCAATAATTACCATTAATAGTGTTCACCAACCAATAATTACCATTAATAGTGTTCACCAACCAATAATTACCATTAATATTGTTCACCAACCAATAATTACAATTAATAATGTTCACCAATCAATAATTACACTGGACATGTTTTATAACACAAGCTCTGAGATGTATAGACAAAGTTAAGTTTCAAATTTAAGAAGAAGGCGGATGCATCCATTACTAACATACAGATCAAACATACGAATATAAAGGTCTTACTCTTGAAATTAAGTAGACTTTTAAATGTCCTCGCCACAAGGTACATCTATGTAAGTAAATTCAGCAGAGTTATTTGAAATATAATCTTTATATAAATTGATTTTAAAATTAGTTTGGTTATTTGTTGACATGTCTTGTAACTTGGTAAGTTCTGTGGATGTTGTTTATTAAGTTGTGTGTTTCTGTTTGTGTCCAGCCTCGGATGCGAACCGGGGACCACAAGGCTACCCCTGCAAGATATGTGGCCGCTCGTACCGCCACACAACCAGCCTTCACCACCACATGAAGACGCACACCGGGGAGACCATCTGCCACCTGTGCCACAAGATGTATAGTCGGATTGAGAACCTACACAAACACTTGGCCTACTGTCATGGCGTCCGTTGACGGGGGGCGGGAAAATACAAATCCTTCTCTTTAATTTATTTTTGTACAAATTTTATCAATTCACGCATCAAGAATACAAACATTTAACACTCTCTTATCTGGTCTGTAAAACCTTTTAGGCCAGGTGTCGCCAATTGGCCAATCTCTCCGGTCTGGTCTGTAAAACCTTTTAGACCAGGTGTTGCCAATTGGCCAATCGCTCCGGTCTGGTCTGTAAAACCTTTTAGACCAGGTGTCGCCAATTGGCCAATCTCTCCGGTCTGGTCTGTAAAACCTTTTAGGCCAGGTGTCGCCAATTGGCCAATCTCGCAGCAATTTCCAGTTGATAACATAATCAAAGTATATCATCATTAAAAGTTGACCTCCGAGTTTTCTGAGCTCGCAAATATATCTAATGGTTTCAAATAATATTTCGGTTATGTTATAACAATATTAAATAGTTTAATATAAAACTTTACATTTTATTTACTGTTAATATTTTTCTAGAAAAGTGGGGACAGTGTTTGAGAAATAATAGTATTAAAGATATAAAATAAAATATCAAGAATATTGAGCTATGACAGGGCCCTGGATGAGTCCTTGGAGTCAATCAGGGCCCCAAAACGATGTTGACCTCTTGTATGGAGTGTAAATTAAATAACTGCAGTGTGGCCAACACTGACAAGATATTACTTAATGTATCTATCGGCTGACACAATGCCACGCCACTCTTCCTATGTATACACAGTATAGTCCGGGAGAGAACTGTCAAGGAAATGACCTGTGTTTAACGGGCTCAATCGAATCATCGAGCTACTCTTTGTTTCCGTGCTCCACGGTGTTGCCAATATGACTGTCCGTCGCTTGACCTGGTTGATCCAGTTTCCTGACACTGGGCGTTGCGGCCGCAGATTATTGATTTTTTAAAGTTGTGAGAGCTTAATGCATTCAAAATTTAGTGTAGTGTATTTTATAGTTTTTATAGTGTTCAATATTATCTGATTGTTTTGTTATCAAGGCCACCTTGGTATTGTTAGCCTCATATTGTTGGTTATCAAGGTCACCTTGGTATTGTTAGCCTCATATTGTTGGTTATCAAGGTCACCTTGGTATTGTTAGCCTCGTATTGTTGGTTATCAAGGCCACCTTGATATTGTTAGCCTCATATTGTTGGTTATCAAAGCCACCTTGGTATTGTTAGCCTCATATTGTTGGTTATCAAGGCCACCTTGGTATTGTTAGCCTCATATTGTTGGTTATCAAGGCCACCTTGGTATTGTTAGCCTCATATTGTTGGTTATCAAGGTCACCTTGGTATTGTTAGCCTCATATTGTTGGTTATCAAGGTCACCTTGGTATTGTTAGCCTCATATTGTTGGTTATCAAGGCCACCTTGGTGTTGTTAGCCTCATATTGTTGGTTATCAAGGCCACCTTGGTATTGTTATCCTCATATTGTTGGTTATCAAGGCTACCTTGGTGTTGTTAGCCTCATATTGTTGGTTATCAAGGCTACCTTGGTATTGTTAGCCTCATATTGTTGGTTATTAAGGCCACCTTGGTATTGTTAGCCTCATATGGTTGGTTATCAAGGCCACCTTGGTATTGTTAGCCTCATATTGTTGGTTACCAAGGCCACCTTGGTATTGTTAGCCTCCTTGGTATTGTTAGCCTCATATTGTTGGTTACCAAGGCCACCTTGGTATTGTTAGCCTCCTTGGTATTGTTAGCCTCATATTGTTGGTTATCAAGGCCACCTTGGTATTGTTAGCCTCATATTGTTGGTTATCAAGGCCACCTTGGTATTGTTATCCTCATATTGTTGGTTATCAAGGCCACCTTGGTATTGTTAGCCTCATATTGTTGTTAATAACATATTTCCAAACTTGCTAGCAACATAATTGTCAAGACATGTCTTCCCCGCTTCAGACACTCCGGTAGTTGTTTTTATGATTAGTTTTATTGAACTTTGTTGGTTATGTTTGTTTGTATCTTTGTGAACATTTAGGGGTGTAACAACAAGTTGGGGGGGAGGCAAAGGAGCGGCAGAGTACTCTGGTTATAAAGAGAGGGACTTCATTTCTAAGGGGTGTCACAGACTCCGTTCAGCCCCAGTTACATCGAATTATGAAATTGTTTCTTGTGGTGAATGTCAGAGAATTGTACGTGTTATTGCCTTATGTAATACAAATAAATTAAAATGTAAATTAATAAAATGGTTGCTTTTACTTATCTACTTAATGTGCCTACTATTTTTTAACTCACTCTCAATGTTTCTTAACAAAAATAACACGTAATTTCTTTATCTGCTTCTTTAGAACTCTGTGTGTGCTTTACACGTGTGTGAAATATCATATATAATACACTGCTTCAAATAAGCTTAGTTTCTATTATTTATTATGTTTGAAAACATTAACACTTTAATTTGTAAGAATATGTAAGGTATTTTCGAGAAAGTCGGCCATCTTGTCTTGGGAAGAGGATGGTGTGCTTGGCCGAGATTCGAACCACAGTCCATTTTGTTGCAAGACTGACACCAGAGACTTTGTAAACACCATTTGGTCTTATGAAATGTTGTGCTACCAGGACAATGAGCTCACGCTGAATTGAACCTCCATTAACTCCGCCTATCAATGTAAGGGGTGGAGTAAACAACTCCGGATTATCTTGAGTCATCAATAAAATAATAAATATCTAACACTTAAATTTAAATATGGTTCTAAACCCATGTCCACTCCATCCCTCTTGAAAGGTAGCAGTCTTACCTTGACTGATTACACTATGACTGTCTTATAAACTACACCATAGTGGAACCAAGCAAGGTAAGCTCGCTACCTTTAAAGTAAAATGAGGGTAGCTGTGAGGAAGGGCTATCATAATTTTCATATCTATTATTATTATTATTAGCACCGCGTCTTACTACCCGTCCGGGTTATACGCACTTACGCTAATGTGTAATGGTAGGGTGATTGTGAGATGAAATGGAGGACCTACAGTTTAACGTGGGATCCGAACCACGGTGGAGGCCTGGNCAGTTTAACGTGGGATCCGAACCACGGTGGAGGCCTGGCATTCCCCACATTCACAAGTTGTCTTGTCAGAGGTGAAGGAAGGGTTTCAGATAAATCTGTGCCGGGACCGAGGATTGAACCCCGGCCGCCAGCACAGAAGACTGACACCTTACCCCCTAGACCACTAGGTCACCTACTTATCATAATTTTGAATGCACTCACCAACATTTTAATATTTATTTTAAATTTACATAAAATATTCAATAAGCTTATGTTTATATTATTCAAAGCTTACATTGCTTGTCTCCTCAAGTTTAGTGGAGCTACACAGAGCTACACAAAGCTACACAGAGCTACACAGATCCAAGATATTGACTAAAACTAGTTTCTGTTTGTGTTCAGGCTCGGGTTGGAACCAGGGACCTCAGCGCTACCCCTGCAAGATATGTGGCCGCTCGTACAGTCACAAGACCAACATGTACCACCACATGAAGACGCACACCGGGGAGACACTTTGCCACCTGTGCCACCGGGTGTTCAGCCGCAAGGACTACTTGCCGACACACCTCGCCATCTTCCACGGCATCCGCTGAGTCGACAGACGAACCACGCCTTCTGACACGCCTTGTTCCCCCGTCACACCAACTACACACCTTCACACCTCGCCTTCCGACACGCCTTGTTCCCCCGTCACACCTCGCCTTCTGACACGCCTTGTTCCCTGTCACACCAACTACACACCTTCACACCTCGCCTTCCGACACGCCTTGTTCCCCCGTCACACCAACCACACACCTTCACACCTCGCCTTCTGACACGTCTTGTTCCTCCGTCGCACCAACCACACACCTTCACACCTCGCCTTCCGACACGCCTTGTTCCCCCGTCACACCAACCACACACCTTCACACCTCGCCTTCTGACACGCCTTGTTCCCCCGTCACACCAACCACACACCTTCACACCTCGCCTTCTGACACGCCTTGTTCCCCTGTCACACCAACTACACACCTTCACACCTCACCTTCTGACACGCCTTGTTCCTCCGTCACACCAACCACACACCTTCACACCTCACCTTCTGACACGCCTTGTTCCCCCGTCACACCAACCACACACCTTCACACCTCACCTTCTGACACGTCTTGTTCCTCCGTCACACCAACCACACACCTTCACACCTCGCCTTCTGACACGTCTTGTTCCTCCGTCACACCAACCACACACCTTCACACCTCTCCATCTTCCGACTCGTCTTGTTCCTCCGTCACACCAACCACACACCTTCACACCACGCCTTCTGACACGTCTCGTTCCCCCGTTGCACCAACCACACACCTTCACACCTCGCCATCTTCCGACACGTCTTGTTCCTCCGTCACACCAACCACACACCTTCACACCTCGCCATCTTCCTCCGTCACACCAACTACACACCTTCACACTTCTCGCTTTTACGACAAAAGAAACTTTCATTACCCAATACTACTTTCTAAAGTGTCCGTAAAAATGAGGATTCCTTCTTGGAGACGCAGGGAAGTTTGTGTTAAGAAAATATTGGCAACCCTGTCATATAATTTCTAATGGCCCCGAAGAACTGTACATTCATATTTTGTTTTTGGTCGTTGTCTATTGACTTAGTAATATCAATATTGTATTACAATTTGTTGTCTACATTAATTAACTAGATTAAATGTTCGGTATAAAAACCCATGTCAATATGTGTTTTGCCTGCAATAAATTCAATCGGATTGAACAATATGTAAATTATTTACATTGTACTAATATTTATCACCTCACCTTTTTCAGACGTCATCATTTGACAAACACGGACATTAGCGTTGGATTATCTTAGGTTTTTTGTGTGTGTTGTAAATATTTTGGTTTATTTAGCTCGAAATATGTCGACTATACATTGCAATCCAACTATGAAACTAAAACTAGCAATAGTGTGATAGATTATTATTATTATTATTATTATTATTATTATTATTAGCACCGCGTCTTACTACCCGTTCGGGTTATACACACTAACACTAATGTGTAATGGGTAGGGTGATTGTGAGATGAAATGGAGGACCTACAGTTTAACGTGGAATCCGAACCACGGTGGAGGCCT
>CABFVX010009734.1:0-15791 GCA_902151425.1 Timema shepardi
ACGTGGAATCCGAACCACAGTGGAGGCCTGGCATTCCCCACATTCACAAGATGTCTTGTCAGAGGTGAAGGAAGGGTTTGGTAATTGGGATCTAATAAAGTCTACTATTTTTGTCATATCTTTCATAACAGCTTTGAAGCACACACTTTTAGCGCACCAGTTTTATTGGTGTATAATGCAATGATATTGTATGAATTTGCCATTTTGACACATAGCATTACTATATTTTTTTCTTATTAGTGCTACAACACCTTCATTCTTCCTTACCAATGCAGGAGCTCCATCAGTAACTACTCCAGAGAGAGTGCTCAACTGGAGATCATTTCACTCCGATGTTGAAGACACAGCACTGAAGAGCATGTTCTCTAAGTGTATTCTCAATATCGCTTGCTAATTCTTCAATCCTTTTAGCCACAGTTACTCCTGATAAGCTAACTTTTGAAAACTAATGTTTTTGTGATGGACACAGAACTTCAGCTGCCGAATCCATACACCCCTTCATAAATTCACCATCTGTAAATGACTTTGGTTTAAAAACTTTTTTCTCAGATATAATATAACTTGCCCCAACACTGAATTCACTTTCAACATTTTGCTTCTTAAATGGTGTTTGTTGAAATTGCAGTTTTTTTCTTCAAATCAACCACTTTATCTGATCTCGGTTGCCCTTTAACTGAATCCATTTTAGAAGAGTGCTTCGAGTCGTAGTGCCACTTTAAATTGTATTCCTTCAACATCACAACTGTGTTATTACATAACAAACAAACTGGTTTCTCTTTAATATTTACAAAAAATAGAAGTCCATTCACTTCTCATTGATTAATTTTTTGCTTTTTGCTTCTGCCTACAGCCATTGTTAAAAAACTAAATACACAAAATAATGTACCAAACAAAGTACAAACAACACCACATCACAAAAGGTTGACGCGTACTGAGAGGGAAGGAAGTGAGGCTAGCTGGAAGTCGGCCAGATGATTGACCTTGGGTTTCAGTGTTGTCACGTGTTGCAAAAGTATCGTGAGGATTCCCAGTTAGAGTTTTTGGGTCTCAGTGTTACCACATGCTGCATAAGCATCACAAAAATTCCCAGATTAGAGTTTTAGTCCTAAAAAAATGTATCTTACAAAAAAAAATTAAAAAAAAGAAGAAATTGTTGCATGTAAAATTAGTCCGTGGGCCCCATAAAATTTCTCAGCGGGCCACAAGTGGCCCGCAGATGGAGACTGCTGGAGTATATAATATTTAGCACCGCGTCTTACTACCCGTTCGGGTTATACGCTTTAAGTATTAATTACTCTAATGGATTAGGAATTGGGGAGGTTTAGTTAGAGGAAGTGAACCCACATTTGCGTGGAGGGAGAGTGGAAAACCATTTAGGAAAAACCACCCCCAGCTCACCCGACCGAGATTCGAACCTCGATCTCCCCATCCTCAGCGGTCGAGCTCAACAAGACAAGCGCGTTAGCCAACTACGCCACCGAGGCGGGTACTGCTGGAGTAAATGTTGAGAAAACATCTACTTCAATGTCTCCTTCAGTAAGATTGGAATTGTCTTCTTCATGGGTGTACCCCAAAATTAACTAAAAGATGTAGTCAAAATTATGCCTAACCTATCATTCGTACACAGTGATACCTAAGTATATTACACTTACCTCGGTAGATCCGGTGAAGGCCACTTTGTCCACCTTGTTGTGATGTACTAGGGCTGCACCAGCCTGGCCAAAACCAGGTACAATGTTGACCACCCCTGGGGGAAAACCGGCTTCTTTCACCAATTGAGCTATGTAGAGCGCAGTTAAGGGTGTCTGCTCGGCTGGCTTCAATATGACTGTGTTTCCTGCACACAAGGTTGAGTGTTATAACTGAACGAGCACATAATTTCATACATAAGCGTGCACTTGTAAGCTCATTAACTGCTCAACACAATCTCGGCCCAACCCTAATTTTGATGCATACACTTTTTATTAGTTATTTATAAAGAATATAAAGGTCACTTATTGTAAATATAATAAAATTGATGTTGCCTAATGGCTTGTAGACATAGCAAGAAAGTGTAGAAACACTGTACAATAAAGTAAAATATGTGATAGTGAAGGAAGCCAACATGAAAGGATAATAAGGTTAAGCCTGGACCGGAACAAACACGCTTCCTCTTAACACTTTTCACGTCCACACAAAACCTTGATGTTTTCATTCAAACTTACTCATGCTGAAAAGTGCCTACTCGCACACCTCTATAAATTTATTAGGCTTGGTACTATCCAATAATATTTCATGATTAATTAAATCAAGTGATAAGTTGCATAGACCATAAAAGTCTTTGCATACCCCTGGAAGTAAGCATGCTACAATTAGAGAAAAACAGCAGTAAGATATATAAATAAGTAAAATAGTTTTAATTTGAAGTTAGATGCATGGGGAAAAAAAATTGTGAAAGTTGAACGGCCTTTCTGGTCTAGTGGTCAGAGTTCCTGACTTACAGATCCAGATGTCCCGGGTTCAAACCCCAGCGTTTCCAGATTTTTATGCAAAGCAGTGGGTCAGGAACGAGGTCAACTCAGTCTTGTGAGGACAAATCAGGAACTACTTGAATGAAAAAATATCATTTTCGGCCTAGAAAACAAAGATTAACGGTCTGAGGGTTTGTTGTGCTGACTACATGACATCCATTATCCGAAGAAGCTGGCACTATCTTCGTCAAAAGATGACAGCCACTTGGTCAGTATAGCTCGATTGGGAGCTGAATCTAGAGGTTTTTTTTAATGTTAAGTAATCGAATAATCAATTGTTAAAATTAACTATCAGAGATGAGAAAAACAGAAATTGTGGTATCTCAATTTTTGAACCTATACTTTCAATAGATCACTTGTCTATAAACTAGAATTCCATGCAAGATTAATTCTCTGTACCGGTGGCAAGCGCTGGCCCTAGTTTCCAGGCCAACATTAGCAAGGGGAAGTTCCACGGGATGATCTGGCCACAAACTCCAACAGGCTCGTGGCGGGTGTAGGTGAAGAAGTCCCCATCCATGTGGACAGTCTGGCCATTGTTCTTGTCCGCCCAGCCAGCGTAGTAGCGCAGAGCCTTGATGCTGCCAGGCACATCGACAGCATAAGACATGGAGTATGGCTTGCCATTGTCCAGGGTCTCCAGGCTCTACAACAATGCAACAAACCAACTCACAAAATAAGACATTTCACTTTACAGTATCTTACAAGTTCAAGTGTATTTGATTTAATAGGGGTGCACCAAGCAAGGTCACTTGTTAAATGTGAAGCGAAGATTAAAATATGCAAAGAAAAGTCAAAGTCAAAGTAGAAGATAGGATTTTTGTTGAGAAACTTCTGTATCACTAATAAATTTGTCATAGATAATTCAAAAGAGATAGAATATCAAGGACTAAACATTGGCAGTAAACAAAGACTATAGCACAACTACAAGGTTTGTATATGATACTATATCATGATTCTACAACTTGGATGGTATTTTTCTTTTTATAAAATAATGTTGGCGATATTGAATATAAAATATTTTCATTCTTAGCAGCATTTTATCCAAGCTTACGTTATGGCTCTTGTTATTTAATTAATAGTCTGTGTTAAAACAATGTTTAGTAGGGTTTCTAAAACTACCATAACTTGAAATATGTAATATTATAAATATATATCAAATAAGTTGATATTTTATCAAAGTTATATCCTTTCTTACAAAATTTTTCAAAAATACTAAGGTTGTTGTAGGTGTCAAAGTTAAACAAAGGAAATTTGACTTTCGACTTTGACATTTCGAAGCTTACAGTTAAATGGATCCCAAATTCTCGGTATGTTATGGAGGAGAATTTCCCTGTTTTTCAAGTGTGTAATAGCCCTACCCTTGTACGACCAAGTATACAACTCACCGCAAGGTACACTCTGTCTCTTTCTATCAGGTCTGCCAACCTATTGAGGAGAACACCGCGCTCGGATGCATCGGTTCTCCGCCATTTGCCACCAAACTTGAATGCTTCCGATGCAGCTGCTACTGCCTTGTCAATATCAGCCTGTCAAAACAAAGAGGATCATTCAATCAAATATATGTATGCGAGTACTTGAAAATTCAAGATTGAGTCAAATTTTAATAACCGTCTGAACTAGACTGGAAGATTTTAAACAAAACCCAAAAAATGCAAGTATTCAGAGTTTACGATATTCTCCTCAAAAATTCTGGTTTGGGCACGTTGAGGATGAGTGTGGATTGAGTAACGAAGCAAATATATGAAGATAGTGTGTGTGGATCAAAAGGAAGGGGTAGATCATCTAAGACGTGGCTAAATGTTGTAGACAATTGTGTGAAAAAAAGAAATAGAAATAGTTTTAATCATAAAAAAGAATGTACGACTTGATGTATGGATGTTGTTGAAACAAAGGGATTGGAGAAAGTTAGTAAGTATGGATTTAGTATGGAGATGTTTTTTGAGCTATACACACCGTTTCTTGCCTACCTCATAAGGGAATAGCGTGATTAGGTCTGTATGTATGCATTTCATAGCAAATAGAGTCCCTCAATATTTCCCTATCTCTCATTTAATATATATAATAAATAATATATATTATATAGCTATATTAAATTTATTTCAACTCAAATTTGTGTGATATTAATTATTTTCACACACACAAAAAAGTCATCTTTAAAAAGTCATGTTTGTGATTACACTTCATGAAATGAATATATTACAAACATTCAACTTAAAATATTTCTTGTAGGTACAAATATTGCTGTGTATTACTCAAAATAAAAAAAAAAATAGAAATCATTGTTGTCTGAAAAAATGAAGTTTATGTTCTACAAAAGGCCCTTCATATGAAAATTGGATTGTAAATTTAATGTCACACTTATATTTAGTACTTGAGAATCAAATCTAGGACCCTTAGATCTGTTAAGCAGCCCCTCTACCAACTATAATTTAAATCTACCTTACAATAAGACCTTATTGGTTTATTACTTATAGACTATATAATATCAATAATATCATAAGAGTGAATAGTCCAAAATTAAAATGTTTATTTTGTACATACATAAATGTATAAAAAGACCTGATTTTTTTTTTTCAAGAATAATTTTATCATTAAATATTTACACTTTATCAGCAGGTTAGAGTGTCAAATGTTATCTCATGGAGTATCTAGGTAAAGAGTGGCCTATGTAACATTGGGAGAGAAATCTTTCCTGGCAACAAAGAAAGTATTTTCAGCAATAGTTTACATCCTGAGTTTCACAAGTTCTGCCAACTTGTTTGAGTATTAAAGACCCATTTTAAATTTCAAAGTACAATTTCCCTAACACCAGCTATTATACAAAAACAGTTTTCTGATAATTTTAATATATTTAGCACCGCGTCTAACTATCCATTCGGGTTACACGCTTTAAGTACTAATTACACTAATGGATTAGGAATTGGGAAGGTTAAATTAGAGGAAGTGAACCCACATTTTGCGTGGAGGGAGAGTGGAAAACCATTTAGGAACGNNCCCCCCCCCAGTTCACCCGACCGAGATTCGAACCTCAATCTCCTTGTCCTCGGCAGTCAAGCTCAACACAACTAGCAAGTTAGCCAACCACACCATCGAGGCGGGTAATTTTAATATAAACATTATAATTATTACTAGAACAATAAATAAAAATATAAAAATAGATAGATAGAAAATGTATATAAATTTTTATTTCTTGTTATAAATGAACAAACGTACCTAATTAAACTATCTGAACTCGGGAAACGCAATAAAGGGATATTTATTTCAAGAAAATACATCATCATTTATCCAAAAAAGAATTGCTGACCAAGAATTTGTAGAAGTAAAAAACATTCCCTATCGCCTATAGTCTGAAATGAACCTTGTCCGTCAAGAGTTTTCTACACAGCTCGCCAACCCCTATAATGATAAATAGTTTATAAGACTAATTGTAATTTTTACAAAATAAACGGCATTGCTCCATACTTTTGGCTGATGGGGAATCATCACGGCATAGATGCCAGACAACGAAACTCTATACTACATTTTCCTTGTTTAAGCACACGATTTGTAGGACCATGATAATGAAAAAAATTGGTTTAAGTATTGTACTAAAATAAAATAATTTAATAAAAAACTATATTTTATTATAGTTTTGGGAACAAAATAAATGTAAGAATATTGAAAACAGTCTTGTTTATTACCTATTCAAACATTTTAGTCTTAACTCGCAAACAAGTATGAACAAACAAATATTATTAGGTACATATTTTATTTGTGTTTGTGTTATGAACTTAAAATTTAGTATTAATTTAGTCTTCTGAGTGAATTGTCCACACTGGCCCAAGAAAATGTATAGATTTTACTACCCGTATCAGTGAGCAGGGAAGTTAAGGTGCCAATGTGCTGGCGATGAGGTCATGGTTCAAACACTGGTCAGGTATACTGAAGGTATTTTCTCCTAAATGGTTTAAACACTTTCTCCGCATTAATGTCGATCCATTTTCTCTAAATTCTAGGCACACTGTCATGGAGGAGAGCCCAGATAGATCAGTGGATAGAGCGGTCCTATATTTACTAAACATATTGTATATATGTCGACCTCAATGGCCTTGGGGTAAATTGTTTGCCTCAGAGCCTGAGATTCGTGGGTTCAAATCCAGCTGGGGTTGATGGCTTTTTTTTTGGGCGATAAAAATCTGTAGTACAACTTCCTTCAGAGGGGAAGTAAAGCTGTTGGTTCCATGTCGGTTGTGGCACGTAGAGAACCCTGGAGAGTATGTGAAAATACCTTTCCGGCAAAAATTGGTGGGCCCTTTTTTTTTGCTCACTCATAAAAAACTTAGTGTGGGATAAAACTAGTACAAGGAATTTCTACCAGATGGTGCAGGTAGCACTAACCAGCCGAAGGGCTGAGTACATGCCCGGCACTGTATGGGTAGGAATCACATCAAACCAACCGTTGGGTTGTTGACTTAGGAATATGAAAATTGTAAATGTTTTAGTGTATGCTTTTAATAACTGTTGCTGTTGCATTTTTTTTAAATAACCCCTTCTTTCCTTATCCCCTAGAATCAGCGTGGTCATAAAAAAAATTGAGACATTATGAATGCTAAAAGATAAAATTTAAATGAAACAATGATGTTAACAGGAGAATAGAAAGCTCCAATGTATTAACCCTTACAAAAAATCAAAGTAGGTCTAATTATTAAGACACTTGTTATAGTTTTAAAAATGAGTTATAATTATATAAATCTATTCTCACTCTTCTGATAGCTCTTGAGTTGTTAATCAAACCACTAATTGTGTTAATCATTTGTTGTATTGTGGGCACACATTATTAACAATATCACAAATAATGACAGTCATTTTGGTTGAACAGGGTGAGATTAGATTTTTTATATAACTTAAATATATATATAAAAAAAATGTAAAGTAATTAAACTTTAAAATCATGTGATAACTTTAATTGATACAAAACTTCATGTTTAAAAGAATAATGAGACAAGTTACATTTCTCAACTTTTCTTATCTTTTGTTTTTGTTAGAATTTCTTTTATCTACTTGTGAATAGAGGTATGTAAGGGTAAAGATTAAGATGTATGTACAAGGAAACTTAAATTGCAAGTAATCTATCTACATATGCCCACTTACAAACAAGAGAATTGAGAGCTGTACATATTTGAAAACTGTAGTTACTTAATTTATAAATAGTAAATTTCATCAAAATAGTTCTGATCGTTGAAATAAAACAGTATTTTAAGCATTTTACTAAATTATAGCCAGCCTTTGATCAAAATTAATAAATAAATTTAGCATATAAGAGTGATTTTATATTTTAGCTAGACCTACAGTACCTAAAAACAAAAAAAGTTTCACTCACAGACATACATTCTTTAAATTGTTTCCTTCAGTTATCATACACAATTACTCCAAATTGCTTCCATAGGGATTTATTAATAATAAAAAATTGTCCTGACCTCTGGTAGTCAAAGGGCTGAGCCCCTTAAAATTTAATTGGGTCTACATCTTTGATTGTTTCCCACCGCCACGGAAAAAAAAATCTCTGTATGTCATGGGTCTTTTGTATAAAATTATTTTAAACTATTATTTTTAACTTCTATGTGGTGCATCACTTGCTTAAGCATTATATGTTTTTTTATTATTTAACAACAAAATAGTTAGACAATTTTTTACTTGACTAAGATTGATTTATGATGTTTATTAAGATATATTTTTTAAAAAGTTATCAAGTGTGCTACTAAGTTAAGTGTAGGAGCCTATGTTTAATTTAAGAATTTGTGACAGTAAACTAATATTATCTGAATTGTTTAGGGAAAAAAATTAACTAGGCCTATACATTTTTGTGGTCCACTTCTATAATCGGCCTAAATTAGCAAGGTTATTTTCTCCTGGGAGTCGACAATACTGAGCAATTAAATATCTCCCCTTTCTGGCATGGCTAAAATTAACCTTTATGATCCAATAAGTTTACCAACAGTTAAAAGAGGTACAATTTTCATTATTATAATGCACAAAATGCCATTTTATCTGAGTCCTTGAATAACCAGTTTTTAAAATAGACAGAATTATAAATTAATCTGATTCAATTTTATTGAAATGTGTCTATTCATAGTTTCAATAACATTTATATCCAATAGTTTTTATATTTATATACTGGTTAGCTATTTTCATCAATTAAATAGAGTAATCATGAAGATGGCAATTGCAATTAATTTTTTTAAAATAATTGTAGGCATACCTAAGAGTTCAAATTACCTCATTAGTTCGTTCTTCTAATAAATTGCAAGTAGTTTATTTAATACTTATATTAAATAAAGAACAAGAACTACTAAAAGGTAGGTCTAATAATTCATAGTTGTGGGAAAGAATTAATTGTTCTAAAAAATAACTTTTCTTCTTGTAATTCCAAATAGAATCAATGTTTTTATGATGATCATGTTATTTATTTCAATTACCTTGTCTCCTTCCTGCACCTCTGCAATTACCTCCCCTGTGGAAGGGTTAAGTGTCTGAAATACCTTCCCTGAGACAGACTTGTGCCATTCATTGTTGATGAAAATCTGCAACAATATAATAAACATCTGGCTAGAGAATACACACATGTTGGGTTATTATTGGTTTGGGAAACCAGCCCCAGAATAAACATGAGACGGAAAGGAACGCAACTTAATATCAGTTTATTAGGAAAAGGACCCTAAATTCCTTGAATCCTTAAGCATATTAAAGATTTGAGGAGTCAAAAATCGAATAGTTAAAAAAACCCATCAAATTTTGAATTTGTAATTAATTTGTTTTAAATACCCTAGTTTTAACACACCTTATTGATGGTTCGGACTCATAATCCTGACAAACTCAACAACCAGACCACAGACCATTAATTTAACAGCTATGGGAATGTATGAATGTTATAATATAATGGATTTTAGCAGAGAAGGTTTACGTTTAGTTAGTAAATTTCTATTTTTTATCATTCCAATTATTTATGCCTACTCTTTTCTAAATCAATATTCCCAAGATTCAGATTCGGATTTGAATTCAAGATCGAGATTTGTAAAATAGTAGATTCAACCCTACTCTTGTATTTATGAAATTTTTATACAGGCCTATATATTTTTTTACATGATTAATAACACATTTAATAAGTTTAATTTGCTTCACATGGTAATCTAAAGTTCAAGAACTTTTTTAATTAAATACAGTTTTGAAATTTTGTGATGCCCATGACAGATATTCAATAATTCTTGAGATTACTTGGTGTAGAAAATTAGGCTAAGCTCAGCAAATAAAATTACTACTAAAGCAATATTGTACTTATTTTGGCCATTTTTTTTACAAAACTCCAAAAATTAATCTACTTAACTAGTGTTTCCTTACATCTCAATGCTATAAACACGAATGAAAACTTTAGATTCATCTAAAAAGATGAAAAAGTAAAGATGGGGAAACTAATACGAATGAGCTGGCATGGCTACACGAGAGTGAGAAAGGAACAATTAAATTTAGAGTGAAATTACTTAAGCCCCCCTACATCAAGTGAACATCATATTTGTACAACCTGCATTGGCGGGCACATGGACTTAACGTCAATATCGTATAGACTAGAATGCTGATGACGGATAGGTCAAGGTTTGAATCCCAGTCGAGTGTTTTTCCCTTTCCTTCTATCCACACAACCTACCTATCTTTCCTCTCAAATTTAAATTTCCTCGTCACTACTCCCTAAAGAGTGTACAACCTGAACAGATGCTTATTAAAACATGGTGAGAAAATAACTAAGCGTGAATTTAAAAAAAAAGCATTGCATATTATTACTCTCAACTTAGAGTCTTTAGCTCATTTGGTAAAATGACAGCATATTGTGCTTAGAGTCCCAGATTCGATTCTTGGTGTGGCCTTTTTTTTAAATATAATTGGTGGAATGTGTTTCCCCTTTCACGGTGATGAATTCACAGCCAAGTGTTTCGTCTGTTCTGGGATTAAATTAGTGTATAATTTGTGTGCTGATATAGGTAATCAGTTGGTGTAGAAATTGAACATTAGACTAAATACTTCAATAAAAAACCTAGGTACCAGTACTTCTGAGCTATTTTTTAAAGTCAAAATCACAGCAAAATAAATGTTTAAAGTCAAGTTACACTGTAAAACCTAAACATGTTTTATTTTACCCACCGGTACCTATTTAAATATTTCAAACAAATGCTTCGAATAGACCCTGAAATTAGGTGAAGTTTAAGGTAGGGCCTCAGTTGAATAAAAAAATAATCCTGTTAAAATATTACTGACCCAAAAATTAGATTCAAGTTAGGGTCTACTGAGGAATGTGTGGAATTGGGGTAAATATGGAAAATGCAATTTTAACCTCTGTGTAATATTGTCAAAATTAGGTTTGATAAATTATGATTAGACGTATTTGTTTTCATTAAATCCCTACCTAATGTTGGAGCTCATCATAATAACTATGACTTTTCAAAATTAGATATCAACATCCATTTAGGCTGATATCTTTGTATGACCGCATTCAACCGTTTTCATGAACCAAGGCCACCAACTACACCTGGTAGAACCAGTTGTCAAGGACCTTATTTTCTAATCGTTAAAAGAGTTCTTTTTAAAGGCCCATGAAATATTTTCAAGTCATTTGAATAAGGGTTATATAATGTGTACTAAATCACCTGTAACGTGTCTTTATAAGCCTGCACGGGGTGTGGACACAAATCAATGTTGGAGACAAGACTATAAAGGTCATTCAAATGATAATCATTCTCCTCGTGCTTAAAAACATAAACAGTGAAAAGTTAGGCCTACTATTATTAGTGAACTTTATTAGATTTATATTATAAATATTCAAAATAAACTATCTTGAGGTAATGGGCGTGTTTTATGGATGGATTCTACAGTTTATAATGCTTATTTATTAGTGTATGTGAAAATAACACAATTTTTTTAGCCCGTCTTACTACCCATTTGGGTTATACACTTTTGTACAAATTACACTAATGGTTTTAGGAATTATAGGTATATTATTTAGGTATATATGGAAAAGAAGTGGAAAACAATTTTGAAAAAAACCCATCCTCAGTTGACCTGACCAAGATTTGAATCTTGATCTCCTCGTCATAAGCAGTCTAGTTGAATGCGAGATAAGTGTGTTATAAATTGCAGGCAACAAAGCGAATGTTTTTTTTTAAGTCAGCAGGCATAAAGTATTTACTTGTATACGTTTAACAATTACCAGCCACACAAGTCATTCATTACATAAACGCTGATAAGTACTGATAACAGACAGCATATTCAACAACAAAATTACAACGAGCCGTGTGGAAGAAGAACATAATTATAGGCCTCATTATAATTATCATTCTCGGTTAGTCAAGAACAAGAAACCAACTGTCAGGGACAACTTTATTTCAAATGAATATACTTTTGTTTTAGTACATCTAATCCAAATTCCTAAAATGATTAATAATTAATTTATTATTTTTATTTTAGTTTGTAATCCAGGGCCTGTTGTCAAGGGGGAGGGCAATTGATTTAGATAAGACTCCAAGTGTAAATTTAATAGTTTTAAATAATAAAGATTTTAATTTATAATAATTATATTATTATTATTAGCACCACGTCTTACTACCCGTTCGGGTTATACGCACTTACGCTAATGTGTAATGGTAGGGTGATTGTGAGATGAAATGGAGGACCTACAGTTTAACGTGGAATCTGAACCACGGTGGAGGCCTGGCATTCCCCACGTTCAATTATAATATTATTGCTACTTTATAAAAATAATTTTAATTAACAATTACAATAATAAAAAGAGGACTTATAAGGGAGAAAAACACACAATTTTGATTAATAAATTTGTAATTTGAATACAATACACTGAAGCGGTAACTAGAGTTGATGGTGCTCAGGGCAAATAAAAAAAAATGGTGCCCCTTGAAAACTGTTCTTTAAAATTTGGCTCAGTTATTATATTGAGATCTAAGCTTTACTAGTTTTAGCACCGATTATTAAATAACTTAAATAAATTGTTATTGTAAAAAAATTGAAACTTTTATTGTTGCTAATCAATGTGGAGCCCAGAGCACATGCACCAACTGCCTCAGCCTATTTAAACCACTGATAGTACAAATAAACACTAAACAAAAAGTCACAATTACAATAAAAGTAATAGGCCCTAAAAATGTACATCAGCCTAAAATGTTTTAGACTGTATCTGAATAGTCTACTTCACGCACCGTTGACCTTTGACGTTCACTTGATAGTTGTATTGGCAATCACGTTATAAAGTGTAAATCCATCCGAATAGTAACAAAGTGTGCCGATACACCCCTCACACACCCTTGAATCCAAGGGCAAAAGCAAGTCGCCCTTGATGCAGTGTTTGACTGGCAATTGTTTATTTTTTCGTTATTAGTAGGAAGCAGCACTGCAGACTCAAGGGTGTATGAAGGATAGTTTGCCATCCAAATAGTTTATTGCAGTCTTCGACTTCAAGTGTGTAAAAAGCGTACATTCATCAAGTCTGCATAAAGCCAGATGTACTTGACTATTCGGATACAGCCCTAGTCTTATGTATTTAATACATATACTTGGATATCATACTAAACTTAGTAATCTAATTTTTTATGGAGTGTTTTATTTTAAACAACTTGATTTTCTGCCACATTATTTTAGATGCACTCACCCCAAATGATAGCAAAATTACAAATAATCTCATAATAATATAAACAACCTTTATAAAAAAAA
This sequence comes from Timema shepardi, assembly GCA_902151425.1. Taxonomy (NCBI): domain Eukaryota; kingdom Metazoa; phylum Arthropoda; class Insecta; order Phasmatodea; family Timematidae; genus Timema; species Timema shepardi. Next base: position 13,260 of record CABFVX010009734.1, read on the forward strand.
AAAAAAGTATGGTATACATACACACATATTCCATTCACGATAGGTTTTTACCTGGATGACAGTTTGAAAATCATAGGTTTAGGTTTTGGGTTGCCAACACGTATAAAAGATCACAGTTTTGTTATAAATGTAAAGATCTTTAATTACCTGTTATATATTACATTTAAAATAATGTAAACTTAAGTTTTCTCACACTATTTCATTTTTTTTAAATAATTTCTTTTTGTCCAACTCGAAACAATATTTTAAACATAATTAAAAGTACTTATTTTTCATTTTGCAACGTTACTGATTTTGTGTAATATAGTGCATACATCAATACCTTTTAATACAGGCATCATATATACTTGGGAAAAAGAAAATTGTTGTCATTTTTATACATACAATACATGAGTTTATGATTATTTTATCGTATTTTGAAATATTTAACTGAATAAAGTATTTTCATCAACTGCGTGTCTGCATCATTGTAAAAAACTTGTTTACCGCTATGTTCAACCACATGGTTTAAAATTTGTCAGTCGCCATTTTGAGGCTATGTTCGTTAGAAGTTTTTGTGAAAGTGGTGTTAATATTTTTTAAGGGGAATAAAACTATAAATAAGCTTTGTGTCTGACCTCAAATAAATATATAAATAATATTGGCCTAAATTACTGTGGATAACTATCACATTAATATATTACCATCTGTTTTCATTACAGTCATCCAAAGTGATAGATGTCAGCTGTTGGCGTAGTGTCATATTAGGGGTTACTTCTAGTAACATTTCGAGCTGTCATGCAGGTAAACTTAGCTCGTGAATGCCTTATACACACGATATACATATACATTCTGTTCCAATTATAACATCAGTTGCTACAAAATTACATATACCTTTTACCCACATATCACCTGGTTATTGATTAGATCTTGTAGAAAATAAGGAGATAGAGGTGGTAAGAGTCAGTTAGTCTTTACAACATTAATTAATTGGTTTACATATTTTTGATTTTTTATGCAGGAGAGGTGGGAGAGTAAAAAACCGTGGATCCGCCATTGATCTGACAATGCTCAGTAAAATGTGTTTGTAACCCTCTATAAAACATATTTCCATTTTATTTATTATTATTATTATTATTATTATTAGCACCGCGTCTTACTAACCGTTCGGGTTATACACACTTACGCTAATGTGTAATGGTAGGGTGATTGTGAGATGAAATGGAAGACCTACAGTTTAACGTGGGATCCGAACCACAGTGGAGGCCTGGCATTCCTCACATTCACAAGATGTCTTGCCAGAGGTGAAGGAAGGGTTTGGTAATCAGCTAAATCTGTGCCGGGACCAGGGATTGAACACCGGACCCCTAGCACAGAGGTCTGACACTTTACTTCTAGACCGCCAGGTCACCCACTTTTTATTTATTGTTTATATAAGTTAATTATATATATTTGGGTAATTTAAGTAAATCTCAGTTTCAGTTATTTTAAAACGTTCGAGACAGTGGTTCTATATAATAACTTACGCCGGTGTAGAGGACTTCAGGGTTGACGTCAGGAGCCGGCAAAGCGGCCGTTGAAAACTTCGCTTGTTGAAGTTTAACGCCTCCTCTTAACAATGAACGCAACATGATTGATTCCCTCCTAGACTACAGAGTCTCTAGTAAACTAATAAACTAGAAGAGTGACAGCTTTTACTTGGGGCTTAGGTTTTAAGACCGCAGAACACTTGTACAATGTACATAACATAGATAAGAGAAGAGAGTATTGGTCCACAAATAGCAAGAAAGAGGAAGGGGAAAGACGAGTAAACAAATCTCACTACGCATGCGCGAACGTTCCATAAGGGGGTGTCCAAACCACCTTACGCTGTAATGTGTGGCATTGCTAGATATACCGTTCGGGTTATACGCTTTAAGTACTAATTACGCTAATGGATTAGGAATTTGGAAGGTTGAATTAGAGGAAATGAACCCGCATTTAGCGTGGGGGGAGAGTGGAAAACCATTTAGGAAAAACCGCCCGACCGAGATTCGAACCACGAACTCCCCGTCCTCAGTAGTCAAGCTCAACACGACATGCGCGTTAGCCAACTACGCCACCGAGGCGGGTAATTTAATACAAAATAATTATGAGGTTTGTAGAATATCGACATTTAGTTGTCATTGTTTAATATTTTGCTAATCATCACTGCCCATTCGGATTATATGCAATGTCACAAATAGACTGTGTGTGCGAAGATTTAAGAGAGAAGCCAGCCGCCTCGGTGGCCGCATGGTCTAAAGCTTGCTTCACACGTTCCCCGAAAATAGAGAGGAGAATCGGTCTCAGTGGCTCAGCAATTCACTCGATGTATGTTGAGTGTTGACCCATGATGCATTGGTTGGTTATGTGATTTGATTGGTTCTCCTGTGCCGAACATCTCGGGCAGATCGGATGAAGTAGAAATGAGTTGAACTTTTGCGCCGCTAAGGCGGAAACCTTGTGATTTACATATATAACCCATCACGTGACTACGTTTATGTTCTGCGCTAGTTTTTTTTTTTTTTTGTG
>CABFVX010009735.1:3728-17119 GCA_902151425.1 Timema shepardi
GGAGGGGGGGGGGGGGAGAGAGATGTAAACCATTTAGGAATATCCACTCCTATAAGACCCACAAGGGATTTGAACCTCGCCTTACCTGTCACCAGAAAATCAGACAAAACGAACCTGACGTTTATTACACTACTAGTGCAATCAAAATAAACTCTAAAAGGTACTTAAAGCTTCTAAGTTGATTTAACATTTGTAGACTTCAAAATAGGAAAATATAAATTTTAAATGTGCAGAACGAAGGCCTCTTATCTTGGCAGATTTAGTGAAACCAGTTATGCCAGATAAATCAGGAAATTTTTTACGATTGTATTTTTTTAGCGCCGCGGATTACTACCCGTTCGTGCTAATCAAGCAAATGAGTTAAGGATGCGTAAGAGGGAATTTAGAGGAAGTGTACTCGCATTTGGGTGGGGGAAGCGTGGAAAACCATGTTGGGTGAAAAACTACCCTCAGTACACCCGACCAGGATTCGAACCTCCAATCTCCCCGTCATCGGTAGTCAAGTCAACTGCAAGAATGACGACTTAGACCATGAGGCCAACTGAAGTGGGTCTGTACAAAATTATTTTAGGCACAGGATTTAAAAAAAGTAAATCCAATATAGAAATAAATTGGACCTTTTTGAACTGATATAATACACAATGAAATAACATCTTTTAACAAATATAAATAACTCTGTTTGAGAAAAGGTATTTTACAAAGGTAATAAATCGCTACTAATTTAAACTCAAATGTTTACTAAACTATATTAGTTGTTTAAATGTCATGAATATTTCAACGTTGGCATATCAAACATTTTTAACAAACATTCCTCGTTGAGACTTATTCCACAGAGACCTAGCAAAGAAACAATTGAATAAACAGATGTTCCCAGCCACCTACAGTTCAATTTTCAAATTAAGGGTTTTATATGAAACCACTAGAAAATCTATTAGACTAACTTTCATGTTTTCATATGTCAATTCATTTTATGATATGCAACTGTCACTTTTGATGGATGTTATCAATACCTATAAATCAACACTAATAAGATAGTAAATTAACGCAATATAAAATCTTTGTATTTCTTAAAAGCCCCTTCATATGAAAGTTAGACTGTTAATACTATTTCAAAGGAATACAGTTGTATTATTTCCTTTCAACCAATCAGCAATTTACAATTAAGTACAGAAAACAATAAGTGTAATTTTTATAAGAAAATTCAACAACATTTTTATGAAGAGAAGTTATAAAACGACTACATGACAAAAGTCCTCTCCCCCAAAGTAACCATTTTGTAACATTAGAGCCCTAAATTTATAAAATCCCTACCCCAAATTACCCGTTTGGGAATATAGCCTCGGTCTCCCAGATAAGAGTCAAACCCGCGAGTCCTGATATGAATTCTGCAGGCTATACTGAGTAATTAATCCCTAAAAGTAATCTAGTATGTCCTTTTTTCTGGTGTATATAAAATCTTTTTATAAAACACAGTGTTTAGGCCTACCAAACCATATTTTGTTACCAGAAAAATATCGTATACATATATCGAGATTCAAACAATAGTTCAAACTTTATAACATACCGGTAATAGTTTTTTTAAATTTAATGACTATAATAATATAATATTTAGCACCGCGTCCTACTACCCGTTCGGGTTATACGCTTTAAGTACTAATTACTCTAATGGGTTGGGAATTGGGAAGGTTGAATTAGAGGAAGTGAACCCGCATTTACGTGGAGTGAGAGTGGAAAACCATTAAGGAAAAACCTTCCCCAGTACACCCGACCGAGATTCGAACCTCGATATCCCCGTCCTCAGCAGTCGAGCTCCACACGACAAGCGCGTTAGCCAACTACGCCACCCAGGCGGGTTTAATGACTATAAATGTGAGAATATTTATAGTAGTAAGGACTAGGACTGTTTAAAATTTATAAACGATTAAAAGTGTTAACTGAGTTGATGTCAAAAATTAGTCATTACTAATTACTAATTTGATATTGTAGAAATGCAGTATGAAGGTTGATATTTGACAGTTCAAAATGTGATTCTATTTTATTTCATGTATTCCATACGTAAAATAGTATATGCAGATGTCACTTTTGATATAAATTATAAATACCGTATATATAATAATTAAATATATTTATTTTATTTCACTGTTGGTGGCAAAGTTGTATTATCTTTGTATTTTCTAAGCTGCCTTCCAACTGTGACTCCACTACGGACATATTAAAAGAGTTCTCAGCTAAAAAGGGTCAAGCAATCGGGGTAGATATCTACTTAGATAATGGAGCAATACCTTCTTGTTTCACAACCTGTTCTCGAATAGAATATTCTACAATAGTTTCGTGCTTAGAGTAGATAATAGCATTTGCACCAATATTTTTTTCAAAGGTTTCAAGAATACCTACTTTATTTTTGTATTTCCTCTAGCCAATTGCTGATGAGAAATTTAATGAGTATTTCTGTACGTGCCTTTTTTTTAATAATCTAAAGTAGGTTATGTATTTTATATTATTCTCTAGGTCCAGACATAGAAGACGTCCCGTCACGTCTCTCGGCTAAAAGATGACGCATGAGTGAACACATTTCAAATAATGGTATCCGATGATTACGAGTAGATCACGTTTGGTCGAGCTCCATTACTATTTTGATTTGTTTGGTCAATATTTAACTTTATTAGCTATGGTCAAAACATATTATATTTTTATTTTAGCTCTTTGATATTAGAACGTAGTGCTCATAGCTAGTCTCGATGTTTCATATAATTATTTAAGTAAATACCTAAAGTTAATTTTAGTTTTGGGAAGTTATTAAACCCTTTTATATACATACATATGTTTATATATACACATGATAAGGGTTTCAAAACTTCCCAAAATGAACATTTCATATATATATATATATATATGTGTGTGTGTGTGTTATTGCCCGTGTTTAGCATAAAATAACATCTTTAAGAACAATTAAACATTCTATTATACTCTAATCAACTTAATTTAATTTTAATTGAGAGTTTAAAGACGCTTGTTACAACCGTGAAATATATGCCACTTTTAGCGTTCACGAGACCATTATTTTTAATGTGGCTCCCTTAATAGAGATTCTCAATTTTAAAAATGTATCTTAACATTTTTAGTCTGTTTTCTTTAAAGGAAAGGGAGTCAAAGTTACGGTTAATATTTTTACAGTTTTTATAGTAGCTAATATCTTTAGTCTAGGTTTGCACTTAGTGGTTATATCAAGAGTTATTTTATATTTTTCATAGGCTTAGTGGCATATAAACATAGTTTTTTTTAATAAATATAAAAATGTTTTTTTCAAAATCCACGTTATCGTGTATAAAACTACTTTTGAGATGGGCTTAGAAAATCTTTAATATATGAAGCAATATTTTATTTATGTTGATCAAAATGGTTTTTTGATTTAAAAAAACTGCAAAAATATTGACCTCAAATCGCATTCACTGAAATCTCGCCTTAAATAGCCAGACTTAATTGTAAGAGTAATTATTTGTTTTAATATTGGACACCATAATAACCGTATTTTTGGTCAGGATAAAGTTATATACAGCAACTTCCTATAACACGTAAGTCATTTACTTTTCGTACCTTTCGATAGGTGATCACTAAACGGTCCAGAGTAGAGTAGTTTAATAAAACAGTGCAGTCACTAAAACTGTATTTATTCACCCCATCTACTGATGATAAGCATTAACTAGCAGTTTCAGTGCCAAAGTGCCATTTTGTATTATGATAAAACACTAAAAATTGGGCACGTAGGCGTGTTTACAGTTGAATTTTAATAACCTGATAGCTAAAAAAAAATTCTTGAATAAAACAATAAAATATTATCAGTTTTGGTCACACATAAATATGTTTGCATTACTACATATCGATAGCAAAACTGTTCACTTCAAATAAAATATAAATATTGGCGTTTCACTAAATAGTATTTTAAACTTTGTAATATTATCTTCATTGGTTTAAATATTGAGGTGATTATTTAAAAAGCCCTTTATAAACAAAATATTATATTATATTACTGATGTGCACTATCCGTTTAAAAAAATTAGTTTTAAATACATTTAAAATCAAATTAATTAATGTGAAAACGAAGATCATCTACTAAAACGATCCCTTAATATCGAGACTAGATCTTATTGTTGTACAATTTCACTGAAACACAGTCTTCCATCACATCAGACCTGCATCAGTTGTCGTATGGTATAACGTGTCATAATCACGTGGACTGGACTAAAGCTGACATGAATATTGGGGTTCAAGCCTCAATCAGTTTTAATGAGGGTATTTTTTTCTAAGATGGTTTCTGACTGCGCAAATGATGAGTCATTTCCTCTAAAATTCTACCTTCCTCATCACTACTTCAATATCTTAATGATTTATTATGAGTTTATGGGTACTAAGGTGTGCAATATAAAACTTTATCCGGATTTAGATTTCCTATATTGCCGAGTGAATAGTATTTTTTCCAAAACCTTATATTTCTTTCAAATGCATCTCGTACGGATACAGAGTGGAAAGGAGGGCGGAGATGGGGGGGGGGGTGACCTTTATTAATACATAAATATTTAACAGCTCGTGCTCGCCTTGAAGTTACATTCTAGGGAAGTTTATCGATAACTTGACAACCAAGATACATATTTTCATGCGCATATCCCCATTCAAAATCGTTTGACATTTATTCTCTTTTTTTAAAAATAAAAACTTGTCAAGTAGAAAACCATCTTGGTTTGTAGCGACATGACTTTCCAAGAGAATTTGAATATACCCTGGAAGGGTTGGCTCAGTGCCAGAGAGTTCTACTGTCAGCTCAAATATAACTCCGGATGTCGGGACTCGGTTCAAACCCCTGTCGGGTGCTCTGATGGTATTTTTTCTCGTTCTGGGTTAATCTGAGTTTTCTATCCTTGTGTCAAGTAAGAAGCTGTGCGTTTCTTGAAAATTCTCCATTTTTATTATGCTTTATTAACTATGTGTAAGTTGCAGATAACTTGAAAGGCTGCAGAGCCGCAGGCCACAAAGCACATGTGTCCGCACAAAAATGAGCACAGTCTATTAACCAACTGCAAAATTTTTAAATGGAGGATTTCATTGAAATCAATGGGATTTTTTTAATAATAAGTGGGTTTACTTAAACGACTTTGGCTACTCGGAGAAATCAAAGCTATTTTGTATCTCAACTTGATGCACCGAAGCAGTCTGAGCGCTACTACACATATACGTCATTATAATAAATAGAAATAGAGGGAAGAAAATGAGCAGTTAACTCTACGAGGCCCCTTGTTTATCTATAGCACTTCCCCTCTTCCTCTGACGAGTTTACACACCCACTATACTATTTGCTCCTTGAAAATATTGACTTGCTTTATAAACTTACCTTACTCAGTCTGACCATCAAACTGGCCCTTTGGCTGGGTTCTACAAGTGTTTCGCTCGCCCTCAACCCCTGAGTTCCCCTTATACCTTTTAATCCAATGGACGCAATCTGTGTATGAGAAGCACTCAGGGGCAGAGAGCAAGTGAAACACACCTTACAATGGAATATTCTCTTTAATACCTGACCAAGTGTTGAAATATATTCCTAGATACAGTTTCAAATAGCTCTGCTTTGTCTGGCAACACTCCAACGACACACCATTTCTGTATAGTTACTTACATTCGTGATTGTAATTCATAAAGCCAAGGCTTATTTCTAAATGGGTGGGATTTTTTTTAATGAGATTTCAAGTTATCGTACATCTCCAAGAATCTTCTTATGGTTTCCCCGAGTCCATCTACCTTATTCTGTGTCCTTAGATCGACTACCATAAATTGAGATACATGTATACGATCAAGCTATAATACGCGAAGCAATGAGAAATATAAATAAACTACTAGCTAATGTTTTCACATTGCATGATATCGCAAGTTGTGACGCAGGCAACAAGCCAAGTTGTTTGACGGACATTGTGATTATTTTCTTTCGAGTAATTGAACACCCCACCCCCCTCTTTTCCCATCTTCCCCGATTCAATGCCTGTATTATTATCATCATCATAATCATCATCACCACGTCTTACTACCCGTTCAGGTTATACGCACTTACGCTAATGTGTAATGGTAGGGTGGTTGTGAGATGAAATGAAGGACCTACAGTTTAACGTGGAATCCGAACCATGGTGGAGGCCTGGCATTCCCCACATTCACAAGATGTCTTGTCAGAGGTGAAGGAATGGTTTGGTAATCAGATAAATTTGTGCCGGGACCGAGGATTGGACCCCGGCCGCCAGCACAGAAGTCTGACACCTTACCCCTAGACCACCAGGTCTCCAATTAATTATAGATTCGTAGCGTTCACAAACCAACTTATTATGCAGGTATATTAGTTTAACCAAACTCTTAGAGTAGACACAATATTCCGTCCCGTGGTTATCGATTTATTACACTGAAAGGGGATGCCCTAGTTTCACCAAAATCAGTTTATTGATGAGCTTTCACAAGATTCTCGCTATTACTTTAGATATTAATCATTTTATTTTTACGTTTGACTACCAATAATTCAAGATTAAAATTTTGCTCTTCTGAGCTTCCCCTTATATATGTATATGTCAACCAAAAATCTATTGTAAAACAAGTACTACACAGCAATAATATAAATAGAATAAAATCATATTAATGATAATGTTCATTGCTCATAATTTTAAAATCGTCGAAGTAGCGGTTGTCTAAATTTTAATTATCCCTCCCACAGTTCTCAAAGACAGCATATTGCTGTGGTAAATAAAAAATATCGGGAGAAAATCACCCAACTAAAGCAAGAAAGATATTTTACTTCATCATATAAATAAGATCCATAAAAAAAAGTGTATAAGGACCTACATGAGTCAACCCTGGTGATTGGGCGTGTGGACGCATGCTTCAGTTTCATCTCGTCTATTGTAAACATAACAAATAAAACTGTTTGTAATGTATACAAATTAGGAAGATGGAAAATAAATACTTGGAGAGCTTTGAAATTTGTTTCTGGACAAGACTTGAGAAGATCAGGTGGACAGACAGGGTGACAAATGAACAAGTCCTAAGAATAGTCGATGAGGAGAGAACCATTTTGAATGTTATTCTTCGGGGTAAAGCAAACTGGGTTAGACACAACCTTAGGAGGAACTGTATTCTGTATGACGTCAGTGAAGGAAAGGCTTAGGGAAAGAAGAGGTTAGGAAGAAATAGGGTTCAAATATAAGTTAACTTGAAGGAAAGAAGAAAAATCTTAGCGCTGAAGGAGGGAGGCAAAGAACAGAACGCATTAGCGGTCTAAGTTTACTGACAAAAGGAATGGACCTGTTGTGATAAAAAACACATAATAATAATAGTAATAAATTTCAATAATCAATCACTCAATCATTGTTTATTTAGGATTTAAAAGAAAATTACTTAATTCATTTTTTGGTACAATCCCGGAGTACCTAAAGGTACATCTTCAGGTCTTGCAGTTAAATATTTTAACAATATATATATATAAAGTTTTACACATATAACATTTCCTATCAAAAATATTTACATATTTGTTTGAAGCATTCCTTGAAGTATCCAGTCTTTAATTTTACTTTTTGCTATACTTATTTGAGGGATTTCTCGGAGTTTTGGTGGTAGCAAATTAAACAATTTGGGGATCGTACATCTCATTTCCTGTTCACCATAATACTTAGAGTATTTGTCGATTGATTGTATACACTTTTGTATTGGAAATTGAACGGGTGTTAAGAGGATGGGTTTTTATTTGAGTGTTTTATTTGAACGGTAATATCCTATAAATAGGCTGTACACTTACAATTGGTTAAGAAATAGAATTTTATGTTGAATGTATGTCTGTTTGTTAGTATTTTCGGTACCAAATATAATTTTCAGGATTTTTTTCTAGCAAATGTGAAATTTTTGTTGTGTACCATTCTGTCGTTCCTCCCCAGAGGGATATGCCAAAAGATGATATTGATTGAACTAGTGATTTATATATTATTACTGAAGTTTTGATATCCAAGTACATTCTAAGATGGTAAAAATATATGTCAATCCCTTTAGTTTGTTCTCGAGTTTTTGTATGTGCCTGTCCTATTTATGATGTTTGTCAATTATAAGTCCAAGGTAAGTATGACTGTCTGTTGCGTCCAGTTTTTCGATTCAGGCACACCATGTTTGTGTCCAGTTGTGCAAACATTTATAACTGTGATGCGTAATATTGACTCTTGTATGGTGCATTTTAGGAGAACAGATATGTATAACTTTAGTTTTCTTTGCATTTATTATTAGTTGATGATTATGAGTCCATATTTGTATCTCGTAGTGTTGTTGCATGTTGTATTCTGCTATTTGGAAGTTTTCGTGAATAGTCAATACTGCGATGTCGTCTTCTTATAGGTACATATGTTCATGCTTTATTTGTCTTGTTATAATATTGATGTAAATTAGACTTTGGGCCAGTTTCATAGTCAAATTTAGTAAGCCTCAAGTGCAGAGCTATACTAAATACAAGACGACAACTACCTAAACTCGAATGGAATGGGCCGTTCTCGCATAAGAAACTGGCCCATTCTATTCTGGTTTAGGTAGGTGTCGTCATGTACTTAGTGTAGCGCCGCACTGGAGGCGTACTAAATTTGACTATGAAACTTGCCCATAGAATAGGTCCTAGTATTGAGCCTTGTGGTACTCCCATATCTGTCACTTTGGTTTCACTTTTTTGAGTGCTAATTTGTACAAAGAAAAGTCTGTTAGTGAGATAGTCCCTAAACCATCTTAAGTAAGGTCCACCAATTCCAATAATGTTTAATGATCTCAATAATATATCAATGTCAAGCGTGTCAAACGATTTTTTGAAGTCAATAAATAGGGCCAAACATGCTTATTGTTGTTAAGGGCTTTGTTAATTTTATTATAAAAATGTTCTAGAAGGCTTTTTTAGCGCTTTTGTATTTTTGAAATCCATAGTGCCTTGGGTTTATTATATTGAATTTAAATAGTCTGTCAATTGGTTAGCCATGTATCTTTCTAATATCTTCTCAAAAGTTGATTTGATCTGTAATTACCGTAGTCTAAATGGCTCCCACCTTTTTAAATGGGTCTAATAAGAGAGCATTTCATTTGGTTGGTAAATGTGCCAGTTTCTATTGAGGTATTTATTATGTCTACTAGTACCGGAATTAAATTTGGTCCTATCTTTCGTATTTCCATCATTGTAATGTTATCATAGCCTGGTGATTTGTTTTGTTTCAATGAAGAGATAATTTTATTAATTTCTTTACAGGTAATTTTAGTTATGAACAATGAAGTGTTAGCTATTGTGTCTTCTATTTGTGTAAGTGGTTTTATATCACAGTTACGCAATATTTAAATTATTCCATTTTCAAAAGAAAATTCAAAATTGTTACAAACAGTTTTCAAGTTCTCTGTATTTTTAAATGTGTGCGTAAGCTCTTCAGATAAGTTAGTTTCGCTACGTTTACCTATAACTTTGTTTACTTAGCGCCACGTGTTTTGTATGCTACCCTTTAAGTCCCTAAATAATTTCCTATGGTGTTCAATAATAAATAATAATAGTAATAAAAAATAGGTGAAGATGATGATAATAATAAGTTTAAATAGTTGTTTGATTGAAGGAATAAATAAAGGAATGAATGTAGATAATCTCACTATTACATTTAAAATTTAGTCAATTATGGTTACTGTCGTTATTATAAGCTTGTTGTCTATGCATTGGTTAAGACGTGTAAGACAAGGCAAACTAGCCTGACCTTTGCCAAAATGTATCGAAATAAAGACCATAAATCAAATTACACCCAGGAAATACAGTAGTAGCTCTTTTTCCCGATAGTTCTTCCATAGAATTGTCGACATGAGTGGGTAGACGAGGGTAAGAAGAGGGTAAGGGAAGCGTGCATGATATCAGTTTTAGGAAGAATAAGCCTGTAGCGCTACATTTGTACAGACATAAAGCATGTTTCCCTAATCTGAAGTCTGGAAATGAAATGCTTTTAGCCTTGCCCCGAGGCTGTGCCCATTACGGCGTTACGGAGCAGAAGTCAGGATATTATTTCATTGTAATATATTTTACTCTTACTCATAACAAGTATTCTAAATATAGCACCTAAAAAGAACTGTACATTTTCATAACTAAAAAAAAACAAAAACATAAAAATAAACATCGTCACACGTATTAATTTATAACTAAGTTTTTTGTTCTAGAAGTTACTCATAGATTAGAACATTTGATATATTCATTAAAATTATCTTAATAAATTTTTTTGGAAGCATCTAGGTAGATAAAAATCTAGCCTTTGAGGTATATGTTTATCTAGAATATGTATCCGCATAGTCTAAGACGACACACTCGCAATAAACTGGCGGTGATTGGAAGGCCACGGCTAGAATTACAACCTGATGTAGCGAAAGCGTTTTTTCCCAAAGGGTTTCTCCACGCTAATTCTGGTAGATTTGTTTTAAATTTTACCTTAATCAGCCCCAGGCCTTTAATGTATTAGGGTAATTGGATCATAAAAATTGTATTGCACGGTCTTAACAAGTTGTAAGCTATAAATAGTGATTCATTGATTTCAAATCATTACAGCTCGCGAGTTATTTGGGGTCAAACTTTATATTTAATACTTTTGCCGTACAGTTGTTAAGGTAAAGTAATTAATGTTTGGGGCGGATATTTAGTATAACTAGACAATCATATGACGTGTGCAGAATGAAATATTTATTGTACTAATTATATTAATGTTATTAATATTTCAATAAATATTAATATTAATACACATTAATTTTTATAATATATATTAATAATAATAATATTACTAATACATATTCATTTTTATAATAGATATAAATTTAAGTAATATTCATATTATAAACACAGTATTTTATTCTGTACAACTAATATAAAATTCCAAATAATCTAAATATCAATTCCAAACATTAATGACTTTGCCTTAACAACGGTTCGAGAAAAATATTAAATATAAAGTTTGACCCCAAATAACTCGCGAGCTGTAATGATTTGGAATCATTGAATCATTATTTATAGCTTACAATTATACACTTGTTAAGACTTTGCAATACAATTTTGATGGTTGAATGGCCTTAAGACGTGAAACACGATATAATATATTTAAGTTACCAGTTTAAAAGACTTGTCGAACAGTAGCTGAGCCATACAGCGGTTGTTGGTCCAGACAACACTTCCTTCTTCTGCTGTGCTGGTAAATATATTTTGAGGCTATAGTTATTCACTTGCCACGCAATACATTAACAAGTGCATAATATGCCTCATTTGACAATGAGCTGGCAGTGACAAATGTTCTAGAAAGATCGCTGCCAACTTTGAGAACGCCAAGAGGTATAATAACGGACATACTTGTGTAAAACAGGCATCGGTACCATTTTATGTTGAGTGTTGTAATTTGGGCTAGTCCCAGGGGGGGTTCACAAACTGGTGCTGGATCGGCCCCGCAACAGACTCGCATGTTGACCACCATGAAGTCCCAGTCCAACCGTCTGTGACTTTTTTTCATGGGGATATGTCAAAGGTCGACTTCGGTGGTCTTGGGGTAAAGAGCTCACCTCAACACCTGATGATCGTTGGTTCAAACCCAGCGAGGGTCAACTGATATTTCTTGAGTTATACAAATCCGTAGCACAACTTCCTTTGGAGGGGAAGTAAAGCTTTTAGTCCCATGTCGATTGCGGCATTTGGATGTAATCGGGTTCATAAAGTGCACATTAATTACTTCAAACAAATTAAAAATGAAAAAAAAGTCAAAGACAAGGTATTTAGACAACAAAGATTCGAAAAAAATAAGAAGTATTAACACAGACACACACACACACATATATATATATATATATATAATATGTAATATATATTCTGATGTTATTTCCATCACAAATTAGCGTTCGCATGTAAAAAATAAATGGTACGGAAGTCCGCACGGACTTTCTCGCCCTATTGTTTAAAGATGGAGATATTTACTCAAAACTCGTACTATATTATGTGAAACGAAATAATACATACTACATTAGCCCCGTGGCTTCTTAGGTGCTGACTGACAGCTTTAAAAAGTTACCAGACCAAATTATGTATCCCTACGCGGAACCATATGATCTGCAAAGACATATGTTTAGCAGTTGTCACTTTTGACAGTCAAAAATTAGGTATATTATATACCTAAATGTTGACTGTCAGAAGTCAGCTGTGAGCTGTCAGTCAGCACCAAAGAAGCCATGGGGTTACTGTAGCACACCCAAGTATAAATTGCACTATACTTGTGTAAAACATTTTTTGAGCCGCAGTTTTAAATTTTATAAATTTATTTTTAAAGAATTGATGTCCTCATTTGTATGTTTGGACCGATAAAAAAAGATCAATGTTGAGACCACAAGGGTCAACACTTCGTATTAAAATTTCGACTTCCGGTTAAAATTTTCGACATTTGGTTAGGTATTGCACATCTTCATGTCATTGCTATTAAATTCCTCATTTATAAATTTTGACCAATCAAAAATGTAAATATTTACTATCGAGTCTAAAATGAAGGAGATAGATCATTGTTGTACAAACATGTTGTGCAAACATTTCTCCTAAGAGGTTTAAGGAAAAATAACAAACTTTTTTAGACACTTATATTTAATTACTCTATGGCATTGGAGAATTATTGCGTTAAAACTTTAGTATCTCTTTACAACTAAAGCTCACAAAATTATATTAATATATTTGCCATTATCTCAGAAACTGTTGGTTTTATAAAAATATATTTCATATAAAAAAAAAATTTTAATACCTAATACTACAATTTTGCAGTTATAAATTATTTAGTATCTCAAATAGTTGCACAAATGCGGAAATTTCAGCTTCTGTAAAGTACCCTAAAAGTCAATTTCATGGGAAAATGAAAATAGCCAGTTTATTTATAATATAAATCAACGCCTAGGTCAAATTTTAATCAAAATTGTTTGAGCCGATTTTGAGAAAATCTATTTTTTCTCATTCCGCCCTTGATTAAACTACTCTTAATTTTAAGTTTAAACAGACATACAGACAGACGGCATTGTAAAAACCACTTTTTAGGGTTCGAGTGTTCATGAGACTTCAACATCCATCAACATTTCAGGTTAGATTTTTTTTTTACTGTTCCAATACTTTACCTTTAGTTTTCGAAAAGTCAAAAAATATATATATTTGCGTATAGATTGAAAGCTATTGGTGTTATAAAAATATGCTTCGAATGAAATATTTGTATTAAAATAGACCTAAATATTTGTAATGATAAGAGTAGTGGGGGGGTATTATGGGTACAACTTGACCTTTGACCTCATTTCAGGTCATTTTGAGTCATTTCAGGTCATTTGAGGTACCG
>CABFVX010009736.1:0-17109 GCA_902151425.1 Timema shepardi
CCATTACACATTAGCGTAAGTGCGTATAACACGAACGGGTAGTAAGACGCGGTGCTAATAATAATAATAATAATAATAATAATATATAGAGTAACGATTGATGAGAAAACATATATTTACAGTTCACAGAGCAGACGGATTCCCTTATGAATATTTCCAATCATTATTTATGAAATAAATTGAAAGGACAAGGGGACGTTACCAAACATATTGTTACCATATGCGTCGTTGACATCAAATCTATATAATAAGTACACACCAGTTCATACACACATAGCTACAGCTACACGCTTGCTACTACAGCTACGTGTGTAATTAATCTCATTTACATACAAACTGTAAATATTTTACTGAATATTAATGAAATAAACGTTTAATTATGGACAAGCATATCGAATATAGACATGCATATGTAGGCAACGTGTTTTAATCATATTCAACACAAACGTTAAAATTAACTTAACCGTCCGTACGGGTCACGCAAGTTAAATGTTTTAACGGTCAACATATACTTCTGTAAAAAGAGTGTGAACGGAATCAATTTTACTAAGGGTTTACTTGTTAATTAGTGAGAAAAAATTAACCTTTCGTTATAAAGTCACATGTAAACGAGAATTAAAGAAATTATTTCTTTGACTGCCGAAGATAGGGAGATCGATGTTAGAATCTCGGTCGGGTGAACTGGAGGTGGTTTATCCTAAATGGTTTTACACTCTCCCTCCACACAAATGTGGATTAACTCCCTCTGAGTTCAACCTTCCTAATTCCTAACCCATTGGCATAGTTAGTACTTAGGCGTAGAGCCCAAACGGGTAGTAAAATGCGGTGCTATGATTTAAATTATTTCTTTTTTTTTTATCAAATTTTGTCCTAATATTATTATGTTTATGAATATTTTATTTTGTGTGTGTGTGTGTTGCAGTAATCAGTTGGTCTCTCTTTTATTAAAAAACTTTGAACTCATTCTAAAACGTTTGAATACAATTGTAGACTAATTTTAAGGTCATTCGACCAAAAACATTTTATTTTACAGTTTTAACAAGTGTATAATTATTAGCAAAAAATAGTGAGTAGATGATTTCAAATCATTACAGTTCATCAGGGTTAAGGGGTGTAACTCAATAATTTATGCTTTTCCTGTACCATTGTTAAAGTAAAATAATTAAAGTAAGGGGCTGTAGTCTAGTCTAACTTGACATTCATATGAGGTGTACACAATTAAATATTTATAATATTGATTATATTAATATTATAAATATTTGAATGAAATGTAAGTGGTCTATTATTATATAAATGATACTCCATATTAATAATATTGATAATGATAATAATAGTATGATCATTGATAACATTAATATTATTAATATTTATTTGTATACATCTCATATGAATGAATGGCCAGTTATAGGCCTACTAAATTTTAGCCCCTTAACTTAATTATTTTAGATTAAAAATAGTACGCAAAAAGCACAAAATAGGTTTTAACATGAATTGAAATGATTTGAAATTTTTAAATCACTTTTTTCTCAAAGAACCGCTTATTACTACAAGTTCGGGTTACACCCCTATGTACTATTTACGATAGTGGTTTTAAGGATTTGAAAGGCTACATTTAGAAGGAGTGTAATACTAACATTAGCGTGGAGGAAGAATGGAAAACATTCCTCAGTTCACCAAACTGAGATTCAAATCTCGATCTACCTGTCGGCAATATATTCTACTGTGAGAGTAGCGCCTTAGACCATGCGGCCACAAAAGTGGATTTTGAATAGATATTCATATCTTAAGATAATATCATTGGTAAAATTCGTGCAATACATTTTTTATGATAGAATTCTCTTAATGTCATCCGGTACAACATAACAATTTTTGTTTTTAGTGTGTCGACACACCTTATTACCCTATAGTGTTATTCATATAGGAAATATACCCACATTTGCGTGGAGGAAGAGTGGGAAAACATTCAGGAAAGAAACACCCTTAATTCACCAGGACTGGGGATTCGAACCCCAACCTCTCCGTCATTGAGTGTCCTGTCTATTAAGGCCGATACACACAGAATGCTAAGCTATGGAATCAAATAGCCAAGGCTATTATTTATTTTAGTGAAGATTATTCCATCTAGATATCATATTCTGAAAGCTAAGCTAAGCTGTGCTGTGCTGTCCTCTGCTAAGACTTTGTCAATTTGGTTTCACACTCATTGTTAAGCTAATCAATGTTCCCTTCTTTCACTTTAGAATTCATTGTTGTTTCTTTCTGGTCTGCTCCAGTGAAGTTTAGTTAAGATGGAGTTCTCCAAAATGTCTCGTTTGATTTCAGGTTATAATACTAAGTGGAAAAAAATGCTGCTGTTAGCAGCTGTTTTAGAAGATGAAAAAAATTTAGGAGGTAGATGTTTGACTTATTCAAATAATAGAAAAACATTTATTAAATAATATACCTAAATAGAATATTACTTAAATACACGCGAAACAAACTGAAAACAAAACCTCACACTTCTTTGGTTATTTTCACCAAACCAGCGCTGAGTCTGTTCTACACGGAGCACAAGCTGCGCTATGCGCATGCGCAACTTAAGTTGGCTCAAGATGGGAGATGGAAAAATTGCCTGGCCAGCAATCGGAAAAAACATAGCGCGGCGTAGCAAGGCATAGCTTAGCTTAGCTTTCTGTGTGAACTAGCACATTTAAATACATGGTCCACTATTTTTCTAAATAGTTAGCAGAGCAAATCTTAGCTTAGCTTAGCGTTCTGTGTGAATCAGCCTTTACACGAGTGCTGGCTTATATTAGGCCTGTCAAACTCGCAGCCCTATCCACAACTTTGTTAAGACCACGGACATTTTGGTGAACTAATATCTAATTCGACTTTATTTTTTTATGAACGTCTAAGAATATCTGATATTTGGGAATTTTGAATAATTTAGGGAAATCTGGTGTGTTAGGTTGGTGTACCAAATCCGTACTTTTTCTTCGACAAGGATCAATTCGTGAAAATTGTCGAGTTTGATTTGTTTCACAGAACATACGTACGAGTCTGTTGACAGTCGTTTTCTCCCGATGAATGAAACCAAGCACCTGATATATCTAGAATTACAAACACACACTTGTAAACAATTATCATAGAAATGAATTTGGCATAAGATTTGAGCCCAACATTAACACCTTTGTTTCAGATAAAAAGGTTTAAAATTGTTGGTAAAAAAATGATTGTGTTGGTATAGGAGGCCTACTCTTTTATTTTTTTTTAATGAGATACTAGGTTGGAATTCGTTTTACTTGACATAACCTTTTTTTTAAATGAGGTCCCTAATGATCAAACGAGTTTGGCATTCCTTCCTTCAACGATTCAACCTCCGAAGTGGGTATTGTTGGAAGTTTTTTTTATACGATATAACTTAAATATCTGTCAATTATATGGATAGAACACCTGTATTTGCTAACAAGACACCCAGTTTCACAATTATCTTGATATAACAGAGTACAGTACCAGGAACGAAATGATGAAATTTTTATTTTATTTTTATTATCAGATAGGCTCACCAAGTTCTAGAACACCAATTACAGTATGTACGGGATAGTTACAAAACTTCCAGTTAGTGACGCTGCTTAATTGGATATTTCAAAGCTATATTACTCAGCGGGTTGCATCAGAGCTTGACGCATCTAAGGAGTCTAAGGGCCAGTTTCATAGTCAAATTTAGTACGCCTCAAGTGCGGCGATACACTAAGTTCATGACGACACCTACCTAAACCAGAATGGAATGGGCCAGTTTCCTATGCGAGAACGGCCCATTCCATTAGAGTTTAGGTAGGTATCGTCATGTACTTAGTGTAGCGCCGCACTTGAGGCGTACTAAATTTGACTATGAAACTGGCCCTTAGGGCGCTACACTAAGTACATGACGACACCTACCTAAACTCGAATGGAATGGGCCGTTCTCGCATAGGAAACTGGCCCATTCCATTTGAGTTTAGGTTGGTGTCGGCATGTACTTAGTGTAGCGCCGCACTTGAGGCGTACTTAATTTGACTATGAAACTGGCCCTTAGACACCAATGTATGAAACATAAAGTTTGAACAAAATCCATTAAACTGTTTTGGTTGTAGCCTCTGCACAGATCAGCAAAGAGACAGAAAGTTATAGACCCAAAACTTTTTTCTTTTAGTTCGGAGACACATAAAACGTCAAAACAATTATAATCTCACGTCCAATAATTTTCCCTGTGACATTGTTTTCTAGACATGTGATAGTATTATACAGCATCAACTTTATTCTGTAGCTCACCGAGTAGAAGGTCAAACGCTAATAGAAAATCTCCTCCCAAACTACAATCTACGTAACGTAAGCTACCTCATCAAATGGCCGTATATATCGAGGGAATCACCGCCGTAATCTTATTTGGACTCATTAGTTGACGTGTACTACGGCCCTAACCCTCCAGCTTCATAATGAACCACATGCTACTAACAAGCCGGCTGGCTGATACCAACCCCCTCCCCCCACCCCTCTGCACCAGATCATCTCGGCTCATAGGTTAGGATACTGCGCTCCTTGTATGATCATTTTACTTGTGAGCGGATTTTTCGTCGAGGGTGAATAGTTTCAAATTTGACATTCGGTACATTTATAGTTTCACTTGACTCTTGCTCATTTGCTTAGGACCGATCTCAATACATTAATTATAACAGTTCTAAAGCGTGTTTCGGTAAATAGTCGATTGCTTACGTCCAATCGACATCTCTGAACTTCTCAGTCGATAGTGTAATAAAAATATAAAGTGATTAAAATTTGATCTTTTAAGTTTTTTAAAAGCTTCAATTTATCAAGTACTTTCAAATAATACTAGCGTGTGAAATTATTATAAATTTGGAACTTCTTTTGATTGATAATAAATAAAATATTGATGCTGAATTAATATCTCGATCACTAAGGTGTAAAACTATTTTATTTCAAATAAACTCTGTAGAAATACGGACATTAACACGCGTCCTATTCCACCTCGCCTTACCTTGTCTATATGGTTTCTCATTATAGTCATCTAATCTAGTTTCAAAAATCATACGAGTTTTAAATCAATCTTTCCATTTTTATATAAAGAAGAGAGAAGGTTTGTGTAGTACCCAATACCAATTATTTGAACTATGTTAAGAACATTCTAACACCCCCAGAAGGAGTTTAAATCATGACCTCCATATCACTGGTAACACAGACATAATGAAAATGGCACCGTTATACCACCAGTGTTTAAGAAATAATAAAGCAATCTAATAGTTATTTTAGGAAGAGTGTGTCCAAAATTAAATAATTCCAACTATTCATTTAAAACACGTAGTTATAGCGCTAAATATGCGCTTGTCAAAACATAGATAAGCAATGGTAAATAAATGTATCAAGATTGTGTAGGCCTACCAGAGTATGAATAGGCCAGTGGCATGTCATGGAGTGTTGCAAGGAAGCAGACCTTGTTATATATTCTCGCCCACTTGGGCCCGATTTGACCAATCATACATATGCTCTGCTCTACATGCCTCACACGGGAATGTTTCCCCTTGATACCTGATAAATGAGAGATTCACTGAATGGTGTGAACAATTCACAGGTACAGTTTAAACTAATGCTGCATTACCCTTGAAAAACTTCACGACACGCCACTGAAGGGTGTCCTGAAACTTAATGACAACATTTTATCTTCATTTTAAAAATTTGTAATTTAATGCCACTCTGCTCATCATGATATATATTCAACAACTGTTGATATCACCTTGTTAAGAAAATTAAACTCTATGTTTCTAATGAGGTAATATTTTATCTATTTTGTGCAAAATAATGTTCTACTACAGGAACTGCAAAAACACTGACCTTTTATCACTTTCCCTGCATACCCTCCTTAACACACTGCAGAGTGTTCGTTGGCCAGGAACCAACAAATCTACATTCCCGATCCAAGGTAAGTAAAGCAGAGCCCATGCCTGATTGGTCAAATGAAAACATATTAATGGGGAGAACATATAACAGTTCAGTGCTAACAAGCTCTGCTTGCCTTGAGAACACTCCACGACACGTCACTGCTATGAATATTGGTAAAATGGAGTCCGAATTGGGGAGAACATTATCATCGCTACCATGGTATTGGAAACCACACCATGACAGGCCACTGCTATGAAGATTGGTCAAATGGAGTCAGAGGTTGGGAGAATATTATTATCGGCACATTTCTAACAATCTCTGCTTACCTTGAAACCACGCCATGACAGGTCACTGCTATTCAGGATTGGTCAGATGTAGTCAGAGTTTGGGAGAACATATCATCTGTACATTTCTAACAAGCTCTTGCTACCCTGGAATAACTTCACGACATGACACTGAAATATATCTAATAACCATTTACACCTGGAGGTTTACCCCCTCCCCCCCAATACCATTTAAAGAATCTCCGCCAGTAAGCCTAATAGTTGTGATTACTTTACAACTGCCACCTTAAACCAAGTTGTGGAAGAACCTGGCAGGAAACATTTGACTAGCGAGCCGCTAGGGCAGAGGGTATCGTTGTGTGGAAGGTTTAGTTTGGTCGCCGCTGGAAATCGATACTTGGCTAGGCTGGAAGATGCTGGAGGGCCTGTCTGGTGTGGACCAAGTCGACCGGCCGGGGCACGGGATTCGGGGCTAATAAGTCCCGTTACTAAAGAGTTCCTTTCAACTCTTTGTTGTGCAAATCTGGGTGCACATATAATTTCGCACTAAATGCTACTACTCTTCCGGGGTATTCACATTTAATCATACTAGTTAGATAGAATCGAGAGAAAATGCATCTACATTTGTGGGTAAGTAGCACGTGAAACCATTTAGGGGATACCTCCCTCTGTTTTCACACATCTCCGTGATACGCCAAACCAGACTAGGTGAGCCTGACGCTTTAGTCCGTGCTCTCATCGATGTGGGTTCATATTTATAACCCGCATCATGGTCCAAGGCAGAGGTTCTTAAACTGTGGTCCGCAGACCGGAAAATAGGGCAAACTTAGTATTTTGTGAAATATAATGATTACAATATTGACAAACTAGGTTAGATAAATTGATAATATTTTGTATCACAAGTAGTACACCTAAACATTCCGTGACAGCAGCTCACTAACCTAATAATACAGGATTAGAAGAGTGACTCTTTAAAAGACTTAAGCCTGTAGCCTGTGGAAATAGGCGCGTCAAGTCTCGTTTGCTCTGGTATGCCAGTGATGGGTAGGTTAAGGTTTGAATTCTGGATAGATGTATGAAGAGCTTTTTTTTTAAGTTGTCCACCCCCTCCTCTACTTGAAAGATGCTATACGTTCTTTAAAGTATATCTTCCTCAACCCTTTACCATTTGCCGAGAGTATTAAGACGTGAAGCACAAACACACAATTAAGGCGTATACTGTGTCACACACTGAGAAATAAAATGGCGTATCTCTGGAAACCAAACACGGTTGAATCAGGATTTCTCAAGAATGATCGCGGGAGGTCACGAACCACTATTTCAAGAAAACTTCTTTTCCTCACTTCAAACGAGGAAGAGGAAGGAAAAAAAGAACCACTAAACGCTACGATTTGGTGGATAATCTTGTTTTCTCTCTCTGGGACTCTAGACTAAATTTATGTTTCTTTGCACTGCAGTGGAATGTTTTCAGGGGATGGTCCGACGGAGAGAGGAAATAGGACGCCATCTTGGAGGATGCTGCCATGGCGTTGCAAAATATACGTATTTGTTCTATTTTACAACTGGATAGAGACATTCCAGCTTCTCTGCTTTGAATTTTAATGGGCGCACGATGACGAAATACAGTATATGCCAATTCTATTTTTAGAGATAGAATTTTTGTGGTGTGGGCTACCTTTCCCTTCGTGGGGGGCTTTGTTTCATTTTGAGTTTGGTTTAATTTAGTGGTTTTACATACTTTGTTTCGTGGTGGGCTATTCTTCGTTTTGTGGGGGTGGGGGCTACGTTTAGTTTCTTGGTGGACTTTCTATAGTTTCGGGGGTGGGCTCTGTTTGGTTTTAAGGTGGACTGCTTTATCTTCTTGCTGGGTTGTGTTTAGTTTCGATATGGCCTTTGATTAGTTTTGTATGTATATGTGTTTCATTTTTAATGGGATATGTTTTGTTTCGGGGTGGTCTTGTTTAGTTTCAAAAAAGCAAGATTTCGTTCGCTAATGGGATATATTTAATTTCATTGGGGGATACGTCTCATTTCGCAGTGAGCTACGTTTAGTTTCGAGGTGTGTCTCCTTTATTTTCGTGGTGGACTCTTTGATTTCATAGAGAGATAAATTTCATTTTAAGATAGACTACATTTAGTTTTATGGTGGATTATATTCCCTCAAGAATGAGCTATATTTAGTTTCGAGGTGTGTTTCCTTTATTTTCGTGGTGGACTCTTTGGTTTCATAGAGAGATAAATTTCATTTTAAGATAGACTACTATTAGTTTTATGGTGGATTATATTCCCTCAAGAATGTTTTGATTTCTAAATCACAGAATGAGGTGGTTTGATGCCAATTGTAGTTGTGTTTAGTGTAAGTTATTTATTGGTGGATTACCTATCACCTTAAAACCATTCAACGTGGTTCTTAATTCGCCTGGGGGATGCTTGTTTATAGCACTACCATCCATTATATTTATGACAAAATTGCACCAATAAACTGTTAATACTTAGTAGAACTAAAATTGCACGCTACTATGTCTATTTTTTACTTGTATTAAGATACAATTTATATACATCTCTTTTTTTTATAGGTTAACTATATTTATACTAAATTTCATTTTGTTAAACTATGTTTATGTGGAATTTATAGCATAATGAGAAATGGGAATTTTTTTGACAGATAATTGACCAAAATCTTAAGATAATCAATTCTAGAGGTGGAAAAAAAACTCAAAGAGTATAACTTAATCGACTCCAATTTTGTGAAACAAATTTCTATCTTGACTAAAAATGGCATTAATTTTGTGATTCGATTGGAAAAATAAAATAAAAAAATAAATCCTTGAAAAGATTGTTCGTATCTAATCTTTTAAAAAGATAGTCTAATAGTTTTGTTGGTGGGCTGCAAGAGACATTTTAGAAGTTAAGGTCTAAGCTCGTAGAAAGCTTTGGCCTATTTTTTTAATTGGGAGTCTGTTAGAAAAATGTACCATACCTAGGCCAATTTAAATCTTATTATTTAAATATAAAATTCCAGGGAGAGTACTAACCCCTCCTATACCCCACTCTCCACCCCCTTGAGTTGAACTCATGTTATTGTTTACATTGGCAAAGATGCACTCCATGAGAACAAAGAACACTATATATCAACTACACTGAAGCAAAGTGTTATTGTCCGGCATTTACAATACACTTACCCTAAGGTTTATTACAAATATTTTTCATTCATGAATACTCATATAAATTTAAATTAAAAAAGGTCACATTTATATAAGGAATGAACCCAGGACAGTAGGATTATTGCACCATTGTACTACAAGGCTTACTTCTCACTCAGCGTCATAATAATAGATCTTTTATATATATATATATATATATATATATANTATATATATATATATAATATTTCATTTAATATATTTTAATTATTTAACGTGAACTTTCTGAACCGATTGATTATATCAGCACATGACTTATAAACTAACCTAAATCTAAGACAGACACAACATCCAGCCCCCAGACGTTATTTCATCACTATGGAAGTTGAAACACACATTTCACCAATTATAGATATTTCGGCCTTGCCGGTAATCAAACTAAGCTCACACACCACACTCACGATACCAACCTAGCTAATATGTCAGACTATTATTATTGTTATATTAATAATTATTTTAATACAGAGAATGTTATGGATAGTGAATGATATTTGACTCTGCACTGGACAACATGGATAGCCCAGCAGTTTATAATTAGTACGCTAAGCCAAATATATTATTCAAATAAAGTCCACTTCAAGAGAATATTCATAACACTAATGGTCTAAGTTCTCCGAAAAAATTAATATAATAGTAATAGGTTTTAAAAGGGTTCGCTTTGGAGCAATTTGATTCCCAGAAAACACGGTTTTGCATCCGTTAGGAAACTATATTATTAATATAGTCGAGGTTTTAACTTTATCTTATCGATGAAAAAAATCCAAACTAGTTTAAACGGAAGAGGCTATAAGATACCAGGATTGTCGAACCTTTGACACAGGCCTAATTCACAGATTCCTCATCAGGCCGCAAAATAAATGTCGCTTGCAGTAAGTGTCTCCAAAATTATAAAGGTACCTAACCACCTAGATAGAAATAAATAGTTTGTTAACCTTCTTCGGTGGCCGCATGGTCTAACGCTTCAATCTAGAAATAGACATATACTAGATTTCCAGTGACAGAAAGATCGGGGTTCATACCCCAGTTAGATGTAATGAGTGTGGTTTTCCACTCAGCCTCCACGCAAATGCGAGTATATTTAATCTAAATTCAACTTTCCTCGTCCCTAACCTACTAACGTAACTAGTACATATGCGTATAATCTGAACAGGTAGTAAGACGTGGTGCTAAAAAAAATATTTATAGGAACCCATTTACTAGCAACATATTTTTTCTTCTACTTTTTTGCCCCTTTTTTCTGCGGACTCAAATTAAATTAATTGTTAGCTTATTGAGAACCTTTTAGGTCTAGTTGAACAAGGACAAATTTCAATTTTAGCTTTATTAATTATATGAGTAATGTTTGGATTATCAAAATAAAAATTTAAAAAAGATTGATAGTAGTTAATGTTTTAACAATGTGCTTTAAAAGTGCCGAGATTTTAAAAGTTTAATAAATTAAAAAAGCACACATGCAAATTGAGAATGTATAATTTTAAATGGTAAATATATATATATATATATATATTAATTACACGCTTCAGTGGCCAAATAACTTTCGTGTTTAGAATGAGAAGTATTATATCTATAGGAAGTTCACCCGCATTTGCGTGAAGACGGGATGGAGAACCATTTTGGAATAAAAACTTCAGTATTGAGTACACACGACCGAGATTAGAATCTAAAGCTCCCCCGTCATCGGCAGCTTAGTCTACTTCGAGAGTATCGCGTTAGACCACGTGGCCACCAGTGCGTGTAAAATTAACTATATTGTTATTCCCTATGCCTTCAATACGAACTCTCACCGATAAATTATTTTCTTCCATTCCCATGAGCAAACATGGAAACCTTCGGAATAAAACTATGGTAACATTCTGTCTTTGTCTTATCATAGCTTTATATGAATGTTCTGATGTAGGAACCTTCACGGTATATGTTCCTGAGGGTGATGGGAGAAGGAAGGTTTGGTGGGGGTGGGCCTTGAACTCGTCCTACTCAAAATATTACTACACGTGATCGCATTTTAATAACGTGGCACTTTGATAAATGCGAACACTTCTTACGTCTCAAAGGCTTCAAAAATGGGTTTGTTATTACATCGGTTGCTTTCTTACTTTCGTTCTTTACAGGCTCGTACCATCTTATTTTCAATTACATTTTTTTTTCTTTGTTGTTGTCATTATTATTACATTTTTTTCTTCCTCTTACTCTTCATCTTCTTTTTACCATTAGTCATGGTTTCTTCTATAGTACGTTTCGTTTAGCCCAGAAGGTAAGGTAAGAACCCTAGGGAAATTTTATCTTTCTTTTTCCCTTTTCTCTCCCTCCGCGTTTCTAAGAAGAGAAAAATAACATACAGTACCAATGCGCCAGGAGTAACTTTACCTCGTGGCTAGTACTCAAAGAATTGTGTGCAGTTTTTTTTTAGGTATTCCTTATAGGCAAATGGTTTACCATTTTTTATGAAAGGTTAACAACAAATAAGCCTTCGGTAACAATATTTCGCTTTACATAGCTAAGGATGAGAATGTAAAGTTTTGCTATTCATATTTAAATAAATAAATATATATAATATTATTTACATTTATCGGACGGTTTGAAATGTGAACATAATTGAATATATTAGATATATTTTGCGGATAGTGGATACTAAAATATACACTATCGTTTTGTTACAAAACAAGAAGTATGCTCCAATTTTTTTTTAAACGAATGAACATATCTAACATCAAGGAAAAGCTTCTAAGTATAATTTCACTTATTCATACGTCAAGTAGGCCGAAAATAATCTGAAGTTGTCACATTCGTAAGATAATTTCATTGCCGTTAAAGTAGCCTTAATCAACAATGTACGAAATATAAAGATGTAAGAAAATGAGTGGGTCTCCACCTGCTAGGCCTCTTGCCTTGGAGTTGGTAACCCTTCACTTCTTCCTCTGACGAGTTTACACACTCACTACACTCTTTGCACCTTGAAAACATTATCTTGCTTTTTAAAATCACCTTTTTCTCGCACTATATTCTAGATAGATGTAGGCTTCCAAGGACTTTTTTTAATCTACATTCTGGCAGGCAGACTCTTACAGGCCATTTTTGTGACCAAACCAAATTGCCCAAGTTGTAGATGATATTTTAAAAAAAACCTTAAAAAAACTACTTCAAGGTAAAAATAATATTGTGTCAAACTATAGTACTCTTTTTAAAATTATTTAAGAATTATGGTTTTTATTTCAACGATATACAGTATCTTTAAAACTCGCCGAGTAAAACATAAACACATGAACGTGGGTATCCCTATAGCGACCTTCCATGACGTCACGAGTTGGCTACGTATTTACCCCGTTTATATATATAAAAACTCATTATGGTGGTGTTAACAAAACATACTTAAGGTTGAAAGTTAGGCATTTAATGTATTGAAGATATTATATCTTTATTTTTATCCAGCTAGGAATTATAAGTTAGGGGATAATTTTAATGTGAATGGGTGACCTGGCCGTCTAGGGGTAAGGTTTTGGACTTCTGTGCTGGGGGTCCGGTGTTCAATCCTTCGTCACGGCACAGATTTATCTGATTGCCAAACCCTTCCTTCACCTATGACAAGATGTGTATTAATCACATATTGTGAATGGGTGGAATGCCAGGCCTCCACCGTGGTTCGAATTCCATGTTTACTGTAGGTCCTTCATTCTAAATCACAGTCACCCTACCATTACACATTAGCATAAGAGCGCATAACCCGAACGGGTAGTAAGACGTGGTGCTATTAATAATTTAATGTGAATAATGTTATAGCTTTTTAATATGACAATAAATCTGGTCTTAAGACCTCCATATGCATTTGAAACAAAAACCGTTTTCGAGATCATTCTCATGGTTCGAGATTTTATTAAAGTTATTTGCAATCTTGGTTTGTAAATTGTAAAATACCCCATGTTGTATATTCCTCCTCTCTTCCCCTGGTGCATCACTACCCCAACACACCCAGAGGGTGACTGACTCCTTACTTAGTCTACTGGCCCACCGGTGCGAGTTAAATAATTTAGTCTTGTGTTAATATAATGTTTTTACAGTAATTACACACCGCTACCATGATGTGTGTCCAAACACTTTGCTGAGAGAGTTGGACAGTAGCTCTACGTGGAAAGGAGGTTGGAAAGTAACCCTCCATGGGGAGGGGACTATAACATTAACCACCAGTGGAGAGGGATTGTAACAGTAACCTCAGTGGGAGGGGATTGTAACAATAACCTCAGTGGGGAAGGGATTGCAACAGTAACCTCAGTGGGGAAGGGATTGTAACAATAACCTCAGTGTGAAGGGGATTATAACAGTAACCACCAGTGGAGAGGGATTGTAACAGTAACCTCAGCGTGAAGGGGATTGTAACAGTTACCCTCAGGGGGAGGGGATTGTAACAGTTACCCTTAGTCGGAAGGGGATTGTAATAGTAACCTCCGTGGGGAAGGGATTGCAACATTAACTTCAGTGTGAAGGGGATTATGACAGGGTCTTCAAGGCCTTCACTTGAGTGTTTTTCACCACCTCTTACTCACTATTCATTATTTCACCCCTGCTAGCTACTCTAAGAATGAGGAGAATAAACTTAAGAGAAAATGCACCTTAAAGTGGGTAGCCATCGAGGAAAAAACAATCCTCAGTACATCCGGCCGGGTTTTGAGCCATGACCTTCACATTACTTTCAAACTACACCTGATCTCTGAGGGAAATACATGGCTACTTTTGGAATTACACCACTGTCATTCTATTGTTTTCGTGTGGTCAATAATCCCTTAGGTATTTAAAATACAAGTCTCACAACGCAGGTTAGTCGATAATACCAGTAGCTTTGTCTTGCCCCAGCACACTCTCTTGAGACGTAACCGAGAGTGAGGAGATTTGGTAACAGTTAACTGAGAGAGCTTTTCTCCATAAGACATGCGGTTTTCTCACAGGTGGAAGCAATAATAGTAGTAATAATATTATGAGTCTAGGCCAAACCATTCTTATCTCAGTAGTGGCAAAATTATCCAGTACTAATGTACCATTGTCCAGGAGACGTGCGACTGTACTGGTCGTACGTCCTTTCCGTGAAGGCTCTTTCCATGTCCCGATAAAACGTGATGATGGTGATAGTGAATATCACGGGGTGAAGCCAACTAATCAAACCCCGGTGATCGTTGAGGTAATAACCCTTTCGGGAAAAATACCCAAGGTAAAAGCCGAAAATCAAATACGGGACCCATATTTTCGTAGACAGCGCACTGACCCACTGCACCACGGGGATGGTTCTCTCTCAGAGGTGATATTGGATTTAGATTAGATGAGTCTAACTTTATGATCCGCATGCCCACCTATGTCGGAAGTCGTGTAACCGTTTGACCACGGGGGACAAGATATGACCTTGAACATGAATTGAAGGTGTTAGGGTTGTTGTGGGTAAGGGAGTGGGGTGGGTGGGGGGAACGTATCGATGTGACTTGTGGACCTTTTTTTTTGAGAGGCTCTGGTTTAAAGTTTCCCGGAACTTCCAAATCGCTCCATCACCAAGGACTCAAGTTGCGTGACCCCAAATGTCCGAGAGCTGTCAGGGCCAAGGTGTCGGTTCAAGGGTATCTATTATCTTTTTACACCTCATAACGATTATTCTATCTTTCTATTTATTAATATTATTACTTTGGTATTTTCTCTTTTTGTTTCACCTTAAACTAAACACAGTTATAAGCATGTTTTGTCACGCATGATCTCCCCATGTAATAGAACAGGTCCATTATCTCGTTGAAAGAGGTAAAAAAAATAATAAGAAAAAAAAACTACCACTCTACCGCTTCAGGAGGTTAAGATGTTATACGAGAAATTCTAGAGGTAAATATTGTTATTGAAACAAAACGGCTGAATAACCGGCAGGGTTGTAGTCAGGTCGTGTGGTCAGCGCGGCTAGATCTATTACTGACACTGTCAAGGATGAGAACGTTAAGCCTTCAGGGGACGTTTCAGCACGGGTGAGCCATTTTCAATACAATCACTTCAAAAAGGTGTTGCAATTAAGGAGAAATAAATTAATATTTGAAGGGTACGGGGGAAAAAGGAGGAAAGCTCGATTTAAATTCGAACATAGTTAGTACTGCCATCTGTTAGACAATCATGTTACCTTTCTTTTGCAGTTTTTATAATGGTTAAACGAGGTATCTGTCGTATATTTATTTTTATCATCGCGTATTACTACCCATTCTCTCCACACGTGCGTACCTGAGTCCAATGGTAAGAAAAGGGACTGTTTTTCTCATCTTTCTGTAGTACTTTAAATTGCATGGTTGCTAGGGTCATTTGTATGGAGATATCCTCAAACTTTATTATTTACTATGGAAATGTTAGTTATAATGTCAAAAACCAACCAAACCTCCTCCCGCCTCTCCTCCCCCCCCCTCCCTCCATGGTGTGAGCCCGTAATCGAGCTATACCGACCGAGCGGCCCCCACTCTTAGTTATGATGGTGGTAACATTTATGGAGGGAGGGTCACCAAGCACCCTCCATCCGTTAATCTCATATTTCTAGACCGGAGCTGCTACCTACTTATTAAAGTAGATCCCCATTTGTCCTCATAAGGCTGAATTTGACCCTGTTCCAGACCCATTGCTTCACATAAAAATAATTTGTAAGAGCCAGGAATCGAACCCAGGACCTCTTAAAACGTTAAAAATATCCTCACATATTTTGATAATGTTATCTTGTCACACTATAAAACAATGGAAGGACATTTTAGGAAATAAAAAAACCCGTCAGCATTGAAAACACTTTTACTTTATTATTACAGTTATTTTAGAATCATTGATAATATCTTTAAAAATTTACGACAGTATATAACACTACATGACTTATGAATACGTGAAAATCTGCTGATGACGGGGGGATCGAGGTTCGAATCTCGGTCGGGTGACCTGAGGGTGGTTTTTCCTAAATGGTTTTCCACTCTCCCTCCACGCAAATGCGGGTTCACTTCCTCTAATTCAACCTTCCCAATTCCTAATCCATTAGAGTAATTAGTACTTAAAGCGTATAACCCGAACGGGTAGTAAGACACGGTTCTAAATATTATTATCATTATTAATACGTGAAAATAACTCTGGTAAGCCTTCTAGCTGTCAGATAGGGTTCTTGATATATAAATTGGACTGTAGTTAGGCAGGACTATTCAAATGCCTACTTATAATGAGCGCGCGTGTTCCATAGCCCACTGTTACACCAAGAGATGTCTCCCAGTCCATCCCTTCACTAACCCAATCTGCATGTCGTACACCCCCCTTGAACACACGAGGGTCACTAATGGACGTTAGCGCATCAAGGGTTGGAGACAAAGAAACTCGGGCTCGTGGAATAGAGAGGGAAGATGAAGATGAGTTGAATGTTGGGATGAGTGGGGCTTAAAACTAATGTAAACCAGTTATATGAGAAACTCTAAATAAATGATAAGCTGAAGAATGAATAGAAAGACCATGTACAATAGTAAAAAAAACTCTCATATTAAAATAAACACTGCATGGA
The DNA here is from genome assembly GCA_902151425.1 of Timema shepardi. NCBI lineage: Eukaryota > Metazoa > Arthropoda > Insecta > Phasmatodea > Timematidae > Timema > Timema shepardi. The sequence continues at coordinate 16,923 of CABFVX010009736.1, forward strand.
CTTTAATAAACCAAATCCTCATAAAACATCCTACCTCTTTCATTTAACACAATATATTTTAATGTTAAATTACTTTACAAAGTTAATAAATATTCATTTTAAATGCTTTAAATAATCATGGTGGAAACAAATTAGGAATTGTAATCGTTAGTTGCGAGTTGTGCCACGTCATATATATATATATATA
>CABFVX010009737.1:0-17105 GCA_902151425.1 Timema shepardi
ATTACATACATATATACCATTACATTCATACATACACACATACATACATACATATCATTACATACATATATACCATTACATACATACATACATACATACATACATACATACACACATACATACATACATACATATCATTACATACATACATACATACACACATACATATATCTAGTTTAAATTAGTTTAACAAGACACCTGAACACGGGAATTGAGCTCGAGACATCTGTCTTAGGGCACAGATGTTCTTCTAATGAGTTATCTAGGATTCATCCCATGCTTCGGCTCATTCTTCACTCATAGTTGAATGTTGAGTCTGTGATGGACGTGTCTAACCTTCAGCTACATATGAGCGACCAATAATATGCGAGTGATCATACTTGTGTAATTTGGTACTCGGGAGGAATGTTATTCAGTTATGTATGTAATATAAGATTTAAGTTTTAACGTGAAATTCTAATGAATATCCACGCACATCACAAACTCAAACTCAAGACTAAGTATTGAATTATCAGTGAAAATGTCTCTGAACGCGAGACGAATCCCGGCTAGCTGAATGGTATAGCATTAGTATACTAAGATAAAGGTCCCATCCTCGATTTCTGTGCATCTTTGATCTTTCATCTAATTTAAATTAATTGAATTGTAATCCCTTCAATACGGACAGTGACGTAATTATAATGATTTTCAGCTTGTCTGTAAATATTCTTATACTGGTGTTCTCAAATGTATTGAACCAAATCGCATGTAACTATGTAGATATAAAGTAAGCAACTGTCTCACCTTCTAGTTTCCCAACCTCGACATATTTGTGCCCGAAGATGTAGTTCTCAACAGCTCTAGACAGTTCTATGAACCACCTGGAACTTATCAAGCCCACAAGGAAGATATAACATATTTCGGTCAGGCTCATATTGACAATATTAAGTTCTTAAGTAAAAATTCTTAGTTCAAGCTAGTCAACGAATCACACCAATGAAGTTATGGTTTATTTCAGTCATTTCCGGGGAAACGAACGTACATTATTGGGTCAATTGTAAGAATAATTTTATTGTTGGAGTTTTGTAAACCAGATGTTAGATTTATTTCAACTCTAAATAATACACGTCATATAATATTGTTAAAATACTATTTTATAGATATAGTCCAGCAAGTACGTAACTGGAAATGAATAAAATATAATACTTTGAGAGTATACCAAAATTTGAAAGGATTTAGTAAGATTATGAATTTATTTATTTTTTAATTCGATATCTTTGTCTCAGCATTGTAATCGTCTATTTATCTTTTATTTAATCTGAACCCTTAATATAGAGTGTATTATTATTATTGTGGCAGATATCGGTGGTCACGCAGAATAGACGGTAAGATCGTTTAGCTTGGTTTGCTGATGATGGGCCGTTGCGAGCTCGAAATCAGGACGGGTGTCTTGAGTGTTTTTGGGTAAATTGTCTCCTATCACCATCCATAACATAATCTACATTATATACAAGTCTTGGTACGAATTACGAAACTAGCAATGAATAAAGCAGTACTCTACCACCGATCACTTAGCTATTAATTACCAACATCTTCCTCGAGACTAGAGATCTGAAACCTTATTATTGTTACAACATGTTATTTATACATTTTTTAAATTGTATGAACAAAATAATAATAATTAGAGATGTTCAAATACTTGAAATTTCGAATATTTCCGAATACTTAATGCCCAAGTATTTGATTCGAAACTTTAATAAAAACTTTGAATGGTTTGAACCTAAATTTGTACATTCAATTGTGTTTGACTGCTAATAAAGCAGGACAGTTGGCGTGAGCTATCAAATAGTTGGATAATCTTCTATGATCATACCCGCCTCGGTGGCGTAGTCAAAGTAAAGTGTCCTCTCTTAATATCAGCCTCAGGAGAATAGGGTTTAACAAATACGGCAATCTCATGAAAACTATCGCAGTAAGCACGTTTAATTATTCATGGGGGAATACGTGCTTTATTGGGAGGATCTTAAAGTGGTGAAAACAGGATGGTAAAATGAGCGTTGCCACAGAGTTAAATGTGAACCACCCAAGGAAAGTGAACAGCAATGTAAGGTCTACAAAATGTTAAGTTGATGGCAGAGGTTATACTGTTAAAGGTGAAGAAGTGTGTTTGGGTCCCGGTGTTCAGTTGCACCAGGTCACCCGAGACAATAATATCCTAACTTATACCACTCTCCACGGTCGTTTGTGAAATTAGACCCCCACACCGGGCTATAAGTGTTAAAATAACAAAACATTATATAAGGGGTGGGAAGTTGTATAAAGAGTGCATCTGGGTACCTCTTTGAAAAAGGTTTACCTGTGGTAGGTAGATGCAGCATACTGTCACCTCTATAAAAAGGGAGATACAGGCGCTGATCACGTGGAGATAAATAAAACTATGTAGATGGTATATACTGCTACATGCGATTTTAGCCACACTTCCGCTTGCCCGATCAAACAATGGCTTGTAGGTACGAAACAGATCGTATCCATAAAGCATATTTTTATCAGCAGGCTGAAAGTGGATCTCCTGCATATATAAGATGAAAGAATGTAGGGAAGACAGTAATAATTTAATTTCCTTTACACGAGCATAGAAACCCCTACAATCCCATTGTATTAGCGACATTATTAATTTATTCATTTACAATTTATAAATACACATAATCCATAGAACTATCACTTGAAAACATAAATTGATTTAAGGCCTTTTTAGGCCCTCTTGCCTTGTTCAATTCTCTCCTGTAACTCTCGTTTCAGGAGAGGATTATTTTTTCCAGAAGAGACTGGGACGTTGTGTCACTGCGTGAAGGATTAGATAGAGCCTTTGACGCCTTTTTATTTAAATAATATCAGTGGCACCTCTCTGGGCTTTCATTAAAGCATCAGTAAGACTCACCCTTGTGGCCTCTGTTCAACGAGGAGGACTCAGGGGTATTTCCCAAGATGGACTCGAGGCTGTTCCCCGAGGCAATCTTGGAGGAGCTCATCAAGGAGGAGGACCCAAAGGTATTTCAAGAAGATGACCCAGGAGAGAGCCCCAAGGAGGGCTCAGCGAGGGTATGGGTTTGGGAAAAGATCTTCGGGGAGGTGTTTCCGGCCGTACAATTTTCAACGCCACCTGAGTTTGGGGTTGTATGACTATGAATGTCTCAAATAAAAACCAATAGAATAGCTCGCGTAGACGTTTTAGAAAGATTAACTGTGCAATAGTAGTTGGACTATTGATTTTATGTTTAAAAATTTGGAAATAAGAGGGTTGAAATACCGGAGCTTGAATGGATATGTATTCTTTGCATGCCTGGATACAAGAGATCTTCTTTTCAATTTGAACCTTTAGTACCTTTTTTTTTGCCTTCCATTTTGAACAGGTCCAAGACAAGGCAGAGTGTGGACCCTTGCAGCTGACACAGAACTTAGAAGACCCACACGGTATATCGTGAGTTTCCTGTTCACAATCTGCACAGATTGATTTACCATGATATTACATCTTAGTATGCTTAAACTCCTGACACTGAAAACAACACTGATGGTTGGGGACTTACAGCCAGAGCTTGACCATGTGGAAATCCACTCGAACCTCCTTTGACAAGGTAGGAGTCGCAAAAGTGAGGATATACGTAACCATGTTTTTCTCATTTTCGTTCTTTTTGCGATGGTACGTTAAATTTCGGTGACATGCTGAAGGAAAATCTCACATTTAATGAGCAGAGTTTATCAAGGGTATTTAATATAAAGCCATTCCCGGAAAACTGAATGTTAGTAGCAGTCAGCATCAATATAGTGCCATCGCACAGATTTCTTATTGATATATACGATTTCAATGCACCATGTATCACTTTTTTTAAGGATAAATAGGCTTACACGCTTAAGGTTCTCATTGTTATCTACTCAAGACATTACCAGGAAGCGGGGCCGGGCTCTCAACACTTCCTGAACTTTTTCCAGAATAAGGTTTGACTGCCTTACCTGTTTCCGCCTCTTATCATTACTACGGCGTTGTGAATGGCCGAGCAGTCCATTGCCAGCAGTGTTTGGCAGAAGAGTACCAGCGGACAGTAAGGTGTCAACGTTGACAATAGCTTCGGCCATACCGTTTAGGGACGACCTGCACATACTCGGATCATAGACAGGGTTATTCTATTTGGTACTACCACATAATGCCCTGTTAACTTTCCCAACTTGGTCCTTACGACGCTCAACATGACAACCTTAGAATGGAGCATCGCCAGAAGAGAGGTCATCACAGCAAGTGACTACAGGAAAGTGCCAATTCTACGTCCGAAGCCCTCATGAACGCAACCAATCTTTTCTCGAAGTCGGGGTAGCCATTTATTGTCAGACTCTGGTCCCTTCTACTAAGTTATTGCAACAGGCTCGCTTTAATGACGAAGCTTATGTGCAGTGGTATCTAATAATTGTCCAAAGGAAGCTGTCAAGCTCGTCAACGGAGGGTCTAAAAGTTTTCTCGAAAGATATACCGGCAGGGAATGGCGAAAAAAGAAGGAAGAAAAGGTAAAGGAAGGAGGTACGTTCTGCGCAAAAGCTCCCTCTTTAAATCACCTCTTACGGCAAGCAGGGGATACTGCAGGACTATTATAAGCCCCATCCCGCAAGGGAATACAAACTAATATTTGACCAGTTCTCCTTGGGTGTGAACCATAATCTCTTGCCTTACATGATGAAAATAAATAGGTGTTCAAAAACAAGGTGCTTAGGAAGATACTTGGTCCAAAAGGGTATGAGGCTAATGGGGAGTGCAAGAGGTTACATAAATATGATTTACATACCCTGTACTCATCACAATACAGTGTTATGATAATTAAGTCATATAGATCACGGTGGACAGAACATGCAGCACGGATGGGAGATTCTGGAACCTAGTTCAGAAAAACCCCAACGAAAGAAGACATTTGGAAATATATAGATGCAGATGAGAGGATAACATTAAAATGGACCTGAAAGAGAGAGGGTGTAATGAGGCAGACTGAATAAAACTAGCTAATATAGGGATATGTGGCGTACTTTCATAAGTGCGGAAACGAATTTTTAATGCGAGAGAATAAGTAAGAATGCAAGGGTAAGTGAAAGTAACATAAGTGCAATTCAAAATGCCACAGTAGTCTGTCTTGTTATATCAATTACCGGTAGCGTACTTAATTATCTTTGGATATGAACTACTTTTAAATACTAACGGTATTTACAGTTTGATATAGTAAGATTGTCTTAAAAATTATTTTCATCAATTTGCACAATTTTTAATATTAGTTTATGGCTGATTGTATAAAAATTTCAAATTGTTTTAAATGTATAAATGCATAACATTTATAGAACTCAATTGATTCATTTTTTTTTTTTTTTTGAAATCTCACTGACTTTCATANTTTTGAAATCTCACTGACTTTCATACACAGGCGTAAACCATCTTCTTAATTTTTTTTAGTCCTTGCAATTTTGTAATAGAAAGACTTTTCATGTTTATTTCTCAAATAATTTCAATAATATTTACCATCATAAAATTTTGTAATCAGATATTTTTAGTATCTAGTAAATTTATTTATTTTCCTGTAACTAAATATTAATCAGTAGTGAACATTTAATGTTCTATATTTTTGCCAATAACAAACATGCATGAGACATTTTATAAAATCTAATTGTAGATAAGACAGTTCATGTTTCATACTTTCACCATAGTTTATTAGAAAATTTATAAAATCACCGGTAAATGTAGATACAGTAGCCCCGTGGCTTCTTTGGTGCTGACTGACAGCTGACAGTCAACATTTAGGTATATACCTAAATTTTGACTGTAAGAATTGACAGCTGCCAAACACATGCTTTTGCAGATCCTATGGTTTGGAGTAGGGATACATAATTTGGTCTGGTAACTTTTCAAAGCTGTTAGCTGTCAGTCAGCACCAAATAAGTCATGGGACTACGTGTACATCCTATTATTAGTTACATTGACTATTGTTTTCCTTGATTCTATAAATACACCTGTAATTTTATACAATAAACAATTCAGCACATTCATCGTAACATACATAATATTATATATTCAATACTGTTATAATGATTAATTTTCTAAGAATTTGTTGTATATTTGCTATATTCTAGAAAATATATTATTGATAATTTAATTTGAACGGTAATTTAGTAGTTAAGATTTCAAATAGATTAAAATAAATCCAAAGTATTTCTTTTTATCTAAATGGTTACGTTTATCTTTGCTACATGAAGATATTTTGATTTCTATTTTAAATTTTAATTATATTATTTTTAAATATTATTCGTTTAAATATTTGCTTCTAACGCACTAATATATCTCACTAGAAAAAAAATCAATAATTTTGTAATCTAGTAGTGGCTAGACTGCTCAATATTACGTTTTAAAATAAAAGAAGCGCATCAATATTTATTTTGATAATTTGTTGAGAAAAGCTTCTAAAATGAAATAACAACATTAATATAACATAGCATACTAAAAATATGGCGTAAAAGGGGGTCGCCTGTGTTTCTTAAAAGGTTTTATTCTAAAAAATGGATGCACTTAGCACTATCCCATCTGGTGACAATGGAATGGAAAAACAAGGAAGGTACTGTAAAGACTTTAGAACATCACAAATAAAACCTGTTGATAGTTTAAAAATTTAAATTTAGTGTAATTGTTTGTCAAGACAGATATTCAACGTCAACTTTTGTTGATTTATGTTTGTTAAACGCGTTCTAAAAACAGTTTTTGTATGGCTCTCTTGTCATATAAACATATTATCTTTTTAATCCTCCGCTACACGCGTGGACGTTAATACTGTTAATCTGCTAATGTTTTACGGCAGTTTTCGGTTTTCGCATTCATTAGTACTTTTGAAACATTCAAGAAGATTTATTTTAATTTAAAATGATTATTCAAATATTAAAAAGACTGTTTCCATATTGATTCTCTCGCTATTTATTTTAAATATTTACATACCACATTTTTTTAGTAACTTACAACCATGATACAATTTTCTCAATAAACTTATAAGTTTTCTTATGAACTTACATGAGATTACTTAACATTTTCATACATAGAACACAATACAAAAAGAAAAATTAAATTAATGACAAAAAAGAGTTGTAATCAAACAAAAACTAAAATTGCATAGTTAATACAAGTTACTGTACCTAGTCACTGTCAGAATAATTTTGTTCCATTATTTGCATTTTTCTGTTACATTCAGAGCACACATAAGAAACAACGTGTCCCAAACAGACCTATTTGTTGCAACCTGTGCACGTGAATCAAGATGGCCTCATTTATTTTTTTTCGATCACAAAAATAACATCTTCCTCAGGTTCTCACTTCTTCTGGTCTGACTTCTGGTTGAACTTTTGGAATCTCCAAGATCTCCATAAGATATAGCTTTACTGTAGTTGGTAAATTCTGCTGCTTGGCTCTCAAACGCAAATGATCATTCAGAAGTTCCTTTGGAAGTATTTTCAAAAAGTCCTTCCTTGCCAAGTTGGATGTAGTACTATCCTTGTAAATTATATAGGAATTTATTCCTGAAATATTCATAAATTAAAATAATACTACTAAAGTCCACCTTCGGGTTAGTCTGGCTACAGAATAAGCACACTTCATTTCATCCACCTTATCAACACCCGATTTTGTTTAATTATAAAATGTGATAATTCTGGTTTTATGGACTTCAGCACCCTCTAGATCTTCAATTTCATCCTCAATATGGAATGTTGATAGTACTAGCACAACTTGGTTTTACTTAGGCTTATAACACACGAGAGTGAATATTTTTTTAAAGCGAAGATACTGGAATCTATCATAAACGGTGAGATCTCTTTCTTGTTCTTTCTAATAGTCCCTACAATTGTAAGTTTGTCGTTTTCCAATAAGTCCTGGGATAATGGAACTGACACAAACCAATTATTGCATGTAATATTTCAACCACTTTTTGATAATGGCTGCACAAGTCGCCAGACAATACTATGAGGATTGTTTTCACACCTATAGGGGCCTTCAAGCTGCTTTCCACAGTAAACTTCTACGTTGCTTGTATAGAACATTTTAGCCTGTGAGGACAAAAATCTTGATGCCGTATTTGGCAGGTTTGGATAGGCTGTACTGGCGAAACCCGTGGTGGGAGGATATAAGGTGAAACCGTCCGGCCCCTAAAACTCGTCAGCTTCTGCGCAAGACGTCAACTTAGGGGGACCTGCTTTACTGTGAGCATTGTGCGTTGTGGCATGTCTCAAGTACACGTAAGATTTCAACAATATTTCTTATATAAATCACTACATAATAATGTAGAAGTGTAGAGATCTTTTGTAATATATGTAGCAGGAATAATATGCTTGTGGAACAATGAAATTACATATAATTTTACATTATTCTACAAAGTGAACGAACTTGTTAAAGTTATCAAACAATAGATTATATTTTACTACTCAAAATATTGTGGTGCAAATGTTAACAAATTTATCTATCGGTTTTGTTCAAACTTTTATTTGACAACTGTTTTACAAAATTGATAATGATGACGATGATGATGACAATAATAATAATGTATGTTTATTTTTCTAAAATAAATTAGTTTAAGATTTTTATGACAAATTTGAGAAAATTTGAAATTCCAGGAAAATGACTGTGAGTGATTTTAAAATGTGTATTTGGGAGGGAAAAAAATTATAAATAAAAATATATTTATTTTAACAAATTTAAATCATTTTACGTCAATTCACAAAAAAAAATTGTAAAATGTTTGAAAGCTTTGTTTATAGAGGGTTCATTGTGATTAATAAGGGGGAAATATTTGTTTTTCTGAGCAAAACTTATTTAAGGGTAATTTACTGAAAACATATTTTTGAAATATTTGTTCCAAGCTACAATACACTATATGAGAAAGTTTGTACAAATGTGTCATAAAATTGATTTATTAATGTAATACTTCATTGTACAAAAATCAGTGATGAACATTCAACAATATTTTATGTGTCATATAAATGGTGTTAGCATGATTACTAACGTCGTACTACTAAAACTTTAAAACTCCAATAAATGTTTCAACTTGGTTATAAATTATTTTATATGCAAATTTTCTCGAACAATACTTTTTAGCTAAACACTGTTGGTTTAAGAAGAGAAAGGTATATTTATGGTAAAAATATTTTATAAGTAGTAGTTGCAACCTTAATATTTGTTTTAACTCTAGCACAGCTCATTTAGACTAGAGATGAACACAAAATAAGATAATTAACACAGCATATTGTATAAGTATAGTATAGTTCATCACCTATTCCATAATCACCTATATATAGCTTTTCTTAACACTACTTATACCACTAAATAAAAACTATATAATGCTATATATGGCTTAGCACAGTGTCCATTTAAAAAACAATATTTATAAAATATATAATGTTTTTCAGTTAACTTTGCATTTGACACACCAATTTAGAAATATTAAAATTATTTGTAAACACACCAACAAATTTAATCTAAATAAAAACTTTAACCTAAAGATGTACAAATGTTTTCATAAAAATTTGATATATTTGAATCATCAATAAAATGTATACAAAAATTACAACTACAGATAACACATTAACACTGCACAAATATTGTGAAAATACACTTTAAAACACTACACATTTTTAAAAAATTTCTTCATTAACTTCTTATTTTCTGTGGATGTTCTACTCAGTAGGACTTTATTAAGTTCTCTAACTCTAATATAAGTTCTTCTTTTAAATAATAATATATCACTTCTCGTGGAAATATGACATTACTCTTACAAATCTTATCCGTAACAATGTTTATTACATTACAAATTTTGTTGAAGAACTCTCCATGGTACTGTAAAAAGAAATTTTCAGCAGTTTTTATCACTTCCAGAAAACTATCTGTCGGAGTAAGTAATTTTCCACGTGAAATGGAATCTATCCAATCATGATTGCTTCTTTGAGGTAAACTTTCCTTACTAACAGCAAGCTGAAGGTGTTTTGACCTCAATTTATGTGCTACAAAACCTGCGACATTTTAAGCCTTCTTCTGAAATTTTGTTGATATCTTCTTTAAAACTGAATGTTTCTTCTTTAGATAAATTTTCTGTGAAGTTATCTGCATCTAATATAATTCCATGGAACACTTATCATCGCAAAGTAGCATTGCTTCTTTCGTCAAGCATTCTTCATCACAGTTGTCAACAGTATTCTCATTCATAAAGAAAATAGACGAATGTTTACCCAAAATGTAAGCGTGGATTCTATACATAAAATCTAAAGGCCCTGGATGGTCATTACTGTGCCCCATACCCCTTATATAAGGGAACAAGTTTTCCAACACATCTTCATTTATTTTTCTACTCAAAATATACTTTATATCTTATCTCTTTTTTAAGTCTGCATGTACATTTCTGAGTGACATGTTACTCATTTGTACTCCAGTTTGAAAAGGAAGTTTGTACCGACAGCCTTCAATTCTAAAACTTTCGATCATCTGATCCATTTTTTTTTAAGTGTTAGTTTGATATTCTTCATTCAAACCAGAAGCTAATTTTGACTTATTTTCATGAAATGCAGCACCAGAATTGAATATATCAAACCAATTACTAAACAAACCAAAGACATTAGCAGTTGGCTTCCAGTTTCTCTCTACAATATTATTCTCGCCTGAATAAATAAGTGCCTTTGAAAGGCAGTAGGGTTTAAAAATGATGACTTTGTTGCATTTAAATCTAGGGCTTTGAATACGCTTGTTTTCTCCTCCCATGTCACTTGTGACAGAGTATACCGGATACTCAGAACACTCTAAACTTTCGATAATTTTAAACAAAAGTTCTTTTGTCATAGGCGTATCAAAATTATAGTAAATCGGTTGTTTCCATTTAGAAAGTAGCCCCCTTGCCATAACAACTTGCACAGTTTTAAAAGGGCCAACTAAAGTCTGTTCACGGTAAGAATTGTTTTCTGAAAGGCCTTTTTCCCTACCAGAAATATATTATATAGTAGGATATTGGTAGGAAAAAAGACCTTTCAGAGAGTAATTCCTACCGTGAATGGAGTATACTTTATCATTGATTTTATCAAAGCAAATATTATTTGATATCATTTCATCATATGATAATGCAGCAATGCGTTCAAACTCTGAGTAGCTTGGCGCCTTTTTTTCATGATTAGAAGAACATCACCAAGCAGTTCATTTTGTATGCCCACCTCCTCGGCGTCGTCAAGGATGGCGACGGATACTTTAGTTTACTGCGTAAATACCTATATGCTTTAGGGCTAACACTTCTTAATGATGTAGCGGTCGCCACGACCACACTATACACCATTTTTTCCCCAAAATTATATCAATTTGTCCAGGAGTTTAATAATTTGATAAAATAACTGAAATTTTAATTTCAAATTCGTGTTTATTTTGTTTCTTTATGGATTTAAACTCTTCTAGGAGAACGGCTTTTTCTTTTTCGAGTTCTTTATTGGAAATTAACAATATCTCGCGCTCGTGCTTGTCTGCATTCTTTTCTGTTTCTAACTGCTTTATGTTATGTTTTAATTCCTCTATCATAATAGTTTCTTCTCGAGAGGATTCTAAACTGCCACAGGGGTCCTGATTGGTTGCTTGACTCAACGATACATCACATTTATTTGACTGGTTAGAATTGATATTATTTGCTAACAGAATATCTCTCACAATATTTTTTCGGACTCTTTTGGCTTGTCGTGTTGATCTAAAGTCAGCTTCCATCGAATTGTCAGCAGGACATGTACATGGCAACTTTTGTGTTGGAATTGCGCCTGGTTTTATCTTCCTACTTTTTTGAGGAGAATATTGCAAAAGACGACATTGTAATGACTTCTGGAAATCTTCTTCAGCAAAATGATCAGAACATATTGTGGCTGGAAGAAAATGTTATAAGTAGCTTAGAAGAAATAGTCTAGTTTAATGAAATAATAATTTTGTAAATATATATTAAGAGTTTTAGAAATTAAAAATATTAAATTAGTTTAAATATTTTAACAAGGCTCTTGAAAATAATATAAAATCTTAAATTAGAAACTCTATAGTCTTATTTTTGCTCCACGACTACCTACACATCTGGGCCATACACATTTATTTACACAAAATAGCGTGGATATGAGAACTATAAACTCTAGAGGAAATGTACCCTCATTTATACATGGTGAGAGGGGAAACTATTTATGAAACTCCAACCTTAGCACACTCGGCTGAGAATCGCTACCAAACAAGTTTATATGAGTCCACGTGATAACCTATTCCTGTCAAAAAACAATCAAATCGCTGGGTACTTCTATGACACAGCTTTATAACTTTAAAATACCAGAAGGTCACAGATGAGACTATCATGATAGGCAAGGATGAGAAAAGTTATTTAATTGTGAATTAAATAATAAATGGTGACCCAAACATATTTTCTGACAAACGTATATTTACTATCGTTGATACGTCAATATAATACAGCCGATGTAAGGAAGAAATCAAACATAAACATCAGTTGGGGCATTCATGGATTTTCCCCCCGCAAGTCAAAATTTGCATATAAACATCAAATTTTACTCGAGTGAATTACTTTTACAAGAAACTTGGTGGGACACCAGTTGGGGAGCCCTGATTTATAGCAATAACTTAATATTGTTGAAATATTGCATATTGAATGGAGGAAAACCATGTCAAGCTCGCTCATTTTAAGCGTATTTGTCAAAGAGTTAATATATTGTATATTATATACCTTTGTTGGAAATACGAATTATTATATTGCATGTTTAAGATTTTAAAATACTGACAACTAATGACAAATTGCAACAATGGCAGAAAGACAATGACAAATTAATATAATTGAACTAAAACGTCAACTTAGAGAAAATTTCTTTTAATAAAATACAAGCTATAGTATTGATAAACTTAAATAATAAATTTATAGTTTAATCTGATCTTTTTGTCCACTTTTATAAATGAAAAGCATTAAAAAAAATTAATATTCATTCACCCGCATCGTCGGAACGTGTAAACAGTCTGCTCTAGTTTGGTTTGTCAGTGGCAGAGATTGGGGTTCAAATACCAACCGGGTTTACTTAGGTTCATGTTCCTTAATGGTTTTCCACTCTCCCTCCCCGCAATTTCCTACGCTATTAATATAAATATACTTACAGCCTGAACAGGTAAAGAGATGAAGGGTATATTTTTGGGGTTATTAATACAGGTCTACAAATGCTAACAAAATAGTGAGAACTTACGCAAAAATATATTAATATATACCCACTTCGGTTGTCGAATCCCGGAAGGATGCTTTCCTAAATGGTTTTCCACTCTCCCACCACACAAATGCAAGTACACTTCCTCTAAATTCAACAATCTTCCCCTCACTTATATTTGCGTTGTCAGACAGATAAAAACACACGGTGCCAAAAAACACTATTTTATAAAAATAGCTTCTATATTATTTTTAATTTGGTTTGATTAACGGCAATCTTCAAGACCCCCTAGTGCAACTTATTACCAGGCCTTATTATTAAGTTGTATAGAATAATATTATAATGAATGTTTGTAAACTGTATTTTTAAGGCATCAAACGTTGCAATATTATATTTGCTAGTATATTAAAAGAAAATTACTTACAAGATTTTAGATTAAATTTGTCCTCCCTGTTACATGCCACTATCCACTTTCTTTTATCAAGTTCATCCTTCGGAAAACCAAAATATTTAATATTGCTGCCAGTATTGGCAAGATTCCTAATTTTTAAAACATTTAAATATACTAAAGAGGTGGTCTGTTTGCTTGGTTTCCCTCGAGTTGTTCCCTACAGTTACCCGATTCCCCCGAAGCTGACGTCATGACAAGGAGGAAGTATGGGGGAACATGCGCACAGTTTCACCTCTCTTCCTCACACCACAGGCGAAACCCACACCACCCTCTAAATTCCACAAGCATTCCATCAATGGTTAACCTTTCAGACAAACTATAATGATTATTACAGTTTTCATTAAATTTACCAATAAGATATCTAACAGCAGCTAATTTGTCTGTTAGTTTTCGCTGGTTTCTAGATGTAATATAAAATTTTAAGGATTTTAGTAAAAACCTAAAATGGTTGATTCCCATAGTGAGCCTAAAATATTCTATACCAGTTTTATCATTTCTCCAGAGATCCTCGAATCTGGTATGCGAATCTTCAAAACAGCCCCAAGAATAAGAAGCTCTAAACATGCCTTCAATTCATTCAGCTGCATCTCTAGGTCTTGAATACTTATCTTGAATAGACACTATGTAAATATTGGTGCACCTGACCAATTCGTTTAACATCTCATCAGAGAAAAAAAATCTGTAAAGCCTGTATTGGGCTATTAGCATTCTTGGTAGCATACAGAACACCAGGGAGGCAGCGAAGCAAATTACATTCACGTCGTCTTACTCTATAATCTTGATTTGGGGCAGAACACCACTGAGTTCCATCTTTACCAATATAAAGCTCATTGCGATTACCTTCATCAGCCAATGGCTCACTTTCTGAGTAATGGTCACTCTCATTGACTATAGCTTTATCGCTGTCATCAGAAGCACCAAATTCGTCTTCGTCAAGCCAGCATCGTATATCTTGGTCATCAGGTCTAGACATTTTCCTAAATAAAAGTGTTCAAAAATGAAGCACTAACAAAACCAGACCCACACACACAAAAAAAAAGGGGGCACGCTCACTCACCGACACATACATACACTGCATACAAAACTCATTCGTAATAAGTGTATATAGAACAATTTCAAAGCCCTTATAATTTTTTAGAGAGTATATTTTCAAAAACTGCCTAAAATTAAGCGAAAATTTAACTAAAATCTGTCGACAATTGGGAAAATAATGTACTCATAAAAATTAGTGTTAAAAGTAGTAAATAATGCTTTAGGAGTAATAAAACTTACTGAAGTGTAAATGCACGCATGCGGATTCACAGCCCCATTAATAAAATGTCAAATGCATGCGTGTTGAGTATCATTCAACAGTACAAAAAAAAGTATCACTGCTGCTAGCAGACTAACAGGGGGCAATCTCGGATCCACCGTGATCTTCAGAAAAGCAGTAGGGGAAGCTACCAGGAGACACAGATCTCAGCTCGGTGCTACTAGTGGATAACAAGAGAACTACAATCCTGCGACAAGTGTACACCAGATCCTCGAGCAGGTTGGGGCTAGGCTGCTCAGGGCTCACTTCTAAGACTCACTATAACATGTTCGTCAATAAAGGACCATTGTAATCATTGTTCAGTCTTTGTGAGGTAGTATTATGTTAAGAGGGGTTTGGGTCGCTTCCTGAACATAGTTGTGAAAGCAAGCCTTTTGACCCCTAAAGGATATTTGCCTCTTCTCTTCAGTGAAACCTTGTATTAATCACAACTTGTGAATGTGGGGAATGCCAGGCCTCCCACCGTGGTTCGGATCCCACGTTAAACTGTAGGTCCTTCATTTCATCTCACAATCACACCTACCATTACACATTAGCAAGAGTGTGTATAACCCGAACGGGTAGTAAGACACGATGCTAATAATAATTCTGTGAAACCATGTTTAAACTAAGCATTTTTAATACTCCTTTGTGTGGAACGGTTCAATCTCTCCCACGGAGTGCAACCGTTTTAACCTGGAGGTAAGGTGTATAGCTTGTCTGTGCTCTGATCACAGAATAAGTAAGACCTACTGTACTTGCGCTAAACACAAATTTAACATTTTGATATACCAAGTTTGGTAGGGATCTAAGTATCCGGCCCAGTAAACCAGACTAGACAAACATGATGAATAGTCCACAGGTTATTTCCTTTAGAATATCACTTTTAGTTTGGACTCATGCTTTGTGTATTGTTACACCTTAAAATATGCACAAACTATAGGATACATTGCTGCTAATGTTACAATAAAGACTAGATTTAATTAGCTGGCGGGAGTAGTAATTTTTTCCTCCCATATTATGATAACATATTTTTCATTATCTAGACCTATATACACAAAAACAAAGGCAAATGTCCTACGATAACAAAACTAACTAGGCTTACATAGAATTATTCTAAAATATTAATTATTGCAATCATTGAAAATTTGTTTTTGGTTTCATGTGTCTAGATAATAAAAAAATATTCAATTTTCCGAGGATAGTACAAACTTTTTAATCACTACACATGCAACACATAGGTAGGCATACCGCTAGCAAATTTCCGATAATAACAAAATAATTCCAATAAAATTATACATAATTCAAAAATTAAAACAAAACTCGGTTAAATCGGGCAATAACATTTGTCTGTAGTTTGTGTACCATTGCTTCGACCCCAACTGGGAATCTTGCAACAAATACAAATATTTCAATGGTGTAGGAGATAATTAAGTGCACAGCTATATTTAGTAATATATATTTTGGCTCCGAGTAATTAATATTTTTAAATAATAAAAACTATCCTAATCTAACCTTCCATGTGTAAATAAATGAAAAAATACTCAAATCTACCGTAATCTAGCCTCCAACATGTAAACAAATGAAAAAATTGATTAGGTTGTAACTGGCGCAGTAATATTTTCTAAATACGTAAATAAATGTATGTATTTTCTATGGGAAGATATGGATTACGAGTCTAATAGAATAAGGAATTGAGTTGACTTTTTTGTCAATACAGTAAGACCTATTTTAGTGTGAGATACTATGGGATGCCGATATTCAAGGAAAAACATTGTTCACATATGGAAGGTTAGGTTTTATTAGGCTAGAGTAGTTTATATTGATGAAAAATTTTAACTATCGCATATTAAAATTATTTTAGTGCTATGTTGTGACACTTAGGTAGGTTACATTCATTTAAATATTTAGTCTATGTTCTTTTCTACTTTAGCTAAGTTAGGTAATTAAGTTTTTATTTTATAATTTGATAGGCCCTACATTTTTTTGAATAATATTTATTTTTATATTGTTAGAAACTTGCTAAACTTGGCCTAAAGTATAGGCAAAATGCCTTTAGGCCAAATGACTTTTTGTAAAGTTAATTTTTAGACCATTTATTAAAATGTGTTTTGCTGTCTCCGGAAACATTCG
>CABFVX010009738.1:0-17098 GCA_902151425.1 Timema shepardi
AATTAGGGCGTGTCTACCAGTGATGCATTGGTAATTTGGGGTATCGGGGAAATGTACCCAGTGGTAACAAGAGAAAGGGGTACAAGGTTATTTAACGTCTATTTACTTATCTGGTTATATCGGCATACAAATAACAAACAACTATATTATTATTATTATTATTATTATTATTATTATTATTATTATGGAAGTTTAGAGGCCCGTCGATACAATGAGGTCATTAGGGCCTAACAAACAACTACATAAACTTATATATTCGCCTATACAACACAAACACACATAGCTCATGATTCAATACCCGTTAATTGCACACACATACTTTCATTAATATATATACTCTGGTTTCACACATTTTTTAAAAAAAATTACCAAGAAAATTCCCCTTTTGGACTATTGTAAAACACCATATTCCCTCTTAGACTAATCTTACCTATCAGTTGACGTTAACTTTTGAAAGTGAGTCGTCCCAATGGACATAAACACAACACTTATGGTCAGTACAGCGAGATTTCACTTCTCCCTTACTTAGGCTGAAACATTTACTAAGTTTGAAACCATCCGTGACAATACACACATAGCCACGATTTGTTGTAATAGCTTAATCAACTTTCACCTCTATTGTCAAAAATGATTGAACATTATATACTGTTAAAAGTTTAAAGTTAAAAGTAAACAAACACACGAAGTATTATTAACAGTGTTTACACAATAGCTCCAGTCACCCTATGACACACCTTATATATATATTTCAGCTAGGCTAATCCATGATTCCGCCAAAGAGTATACGATCAATCTGGTCCAAACCAAATATTTATTTCAGATGGGATACTCCCTGGTTGCGCCAACCATCCTATGAGCAACCGACCAACCTGGTCCAAAAGGCCCGTTTATTTCAGCCAGTAACATTGTAAGTGTTCTTTCGCCCTCACTGCTCCCTCAAACCTTCAAATAAGTCCACATCCCTGTTTCCAAAGATTATTTATATGCCTGCCCGGCTGGCGCCATTGCAGAAACAACCCGGACTTAGCCTCGGGCCTCTGGGTACCCGAACTCGCCACTAACGGGTATAATGGATAATAAAATTTTACAACTCTATTGGTTCACACCACAACAATAATTCTAAGTTATTTATTCTCACCATCAATATCTTTCACAGCAGTACACACTCCAATAAAATAGTCTGATTTATACACAATAGCCAGTTCTTGATAACAACACAAAAGATACTTTTATTATAAAAAAACAACAAACAAACTTTTTATTTATCAACAACGTTTCTACGTGTTACCAAAACAAAAGAAATTTAATATCCATAGAGGTTTTAGTACTGCCAAGAAATGTACTTGTTCTTTGTTAGTGTGTTAGACCACACCCAAGCGCAGGCATCACTGGTCCTTTCACCATGATCGAGCTAACATCCTAATCCATATCATTCTAGGGTTAGTATATGAACCCTAATACGCTCTCTTTCAGATTGAATACCCTAATGACCATGGAACTTAAGATGCTGTTATACCTAGACAACACTTACCAAAGCTTGGTCATCCTAGGAATTCAGAACTCACCTAAGGTATCTGGCTAGCGTTACCTCGCCAGACATTCCTAAATGTTAAACGTACTTTGATGTATAGTCAACTGACCCAGTCTATCTATTACAGTGAGATTGAAAATACAATTTATTTTCCTACATTCAACCAAAATTTAAATACTTTTAAAACACTGATAACCCTGTAGGTCATGACTTAAAATATCGTTTCTTGGATGGATAGGAGACGTGTTTCTTTTCTTTTCACTATGTGACTTTTTATACCTCTTTCAAGTTGAATAATAGCAAATTGTTCCTTAACTAACCTATCCTTAAAAATAAGGACTCCAATAACTCTTGTTTTAAACGTATTCACAATAGATAGATTTCTTATTAATTATTCAATTCTTGATTAATTTGATGGAAGTATATGCTTAATTAAGAAAATCCCTCAATTATTCTCCAGGCTGAAAATGTACCGCTCAACAAAAGGGAACAAATCTAATTCTACAGAGATACATTTTAATTTTATGGTTGGAAATGATGGAATTGTACTAGATTTTCTAAATTTTAAAAGGTATTATTTCAGTTCCTTCAGAAACTTACTAATAATTTTAATTTCAATCTATGTTTGTCCAAACTCTTGAATATTTTCAATATAGCTTTCTATAAAATTCAGTGAAGATCTCATATGTGCACTCTAGAAAACATTTTTTTTCACACCCAGGTTTGTGAAGACACCGCCATGGCTGTGGAGCTATCTTCTGGTTGTTGAGCTACCTCCTATCTCAGCAACAATTTGCATAAGGGTTAAGCTACCTCTATAGCTGTGGATCTGTCTCCATGACTGTGTATCTGTAACGATGATACAAAAAAGAAGAAACACTAACTCAATCAAATGGGAGTATACTCACCATCTACCTTGGTGAACATAAACACTGGAGCACACGTGCCACGACATCCTCTCCCTACAACTCAATCCCACGGACTAAATGGAGATACCACTCAACGATCCACTCGTGATAGAAGCCCCGCCCATAAACAAAGTTAAACAACAGCTTGACCAGTGTAGTTTCAGGTTCAGCTGCCTGGATAGTTCTCCGATTTTCTTGCAGCTCCTAGAGTCACCGCTATACCTCCTAAGCGCTGCTTGTCTCCCCTCTTCCACTCCATTCTCTCCCTTGCTCTCTCTGTGGGCATGCCTGGTATTTGTGTCGGCTATATATTACGATGTATCTTTTACATGTTTACTCATTGTGTCACTGACTTGCTAAGGTGAGAGCACCGGATTAAGTTTAGACTTATTTGCATTATTCTAAATTCTGTTTCGGCTTAGAATGGGGAAATCTTTTCTAAATTATTGGTTTTGTCGGATTAAATTTTATTGTTAATTTTAGGATGGGTTCCCTTGGGCTATGGCCGTGGAATTTATTTCTGGCCACGATTTATCATGGTTTGATAGTTTTGGGAACAAATCCATGTTCATGTGCGAACTTAGATTTTTCGTCGCCAGTCAGCGAATTTAGAGTCGCGCTATTACCATGTTTTGTTATATAGTTTGCGACTTGTGCAGATGGATATTTTTCTGGGAGGTCAGCCTTGGCTGCATTCTCTGTGCTTCATTACATTGGGAACTTGACTTGTTGTATGTAACCTTGGTTACCTTCGTCACCTTAAGCGGTACATAGGGAGATGGTCATTGTAAATTTGTATAGATTTTGGTAGTAGTCTATCTATATGGGTGCCATGCCTAGACGGGGGGCCTAATCTTAACTCTAGCTTTGTTTATTGTAAAATACAGGCTAGCTTAGTTGGGGTTGTAAGACATCCACTTTTTGTCATATTTTATTTCTCACGGCTCTTGTGAGCTGTTTGTCAGGTCATTAGGTCGGGAGGTTGGCAAGCTTTTATAAACTACTTACGTTTGGGACATTACGCCGTTATTGGCGGGCTCGGTGGATATTATGGTATTGACATAAGTGTGCTCTGAGAAATATATATATAGGCCTATATATATATATATATATATATCTCTCTTTAATATTGTAATATTTTTAAATATTTTAGCTACCCTGTAACTTTTTATATTGGCGCCGTGTCGTCATTTATCATAGGTAGTTGGCTGACTGATATGTGTTTGTAGGGACGTCATCTTCGGTATTAAAGTCTTTAATTTAGAGTAATGTAAATTTTCTTGGAATTATGTATTTACATAGAATTTCTAACGTTAAACCTTAGTCCATTCTGGCTTTAAAGATGGAAAAATGTCTGTATTAACGTCTTCCACTTTATACCTAGGGAAAATATATTTACATCGAAGTCTTCAACTTCAAACTCTTGTAAGTTTGAATATTTATTTGATGTTATGTTTATATTAATATTTCTTCTTTGGGACCTTCTGTCATCTTAAATATCTAAGAAAATAATATGTTTAACTTCGAACTTCAACTTTATTAACTAAACAATATTACTACATTTATATACTATCCATGTTTTATTTACAAATAAAACAAATACTGTTATTCTCTTGTATCTCCTTGACTTTTTATCACGCTTTTTAGTTAGTTAAGGTGGTAACATATCTAACTCCATGGTTTTGGAGCTACCTTCTTGGTTGTTGATCTACCTATATGGCTGTGAGGCTACATTTATGGTTGAGAAATTACCTCCATGGTTGTGAAATTACTCCCATGGTTGTTAAGCAACCTTCATAGCTGTGAAATTACCTGAATGTTTGTGAAACTACCTCTATGGTTGTGAAACTACCTCCATGTTTGTGAAGCTTCCTTCACAGTTATGGAACTACCTCCATTGCTGTGAAGTATTAGGAGAGCAGGCCTACGATGAAAGTGCCCTGAGGCCACATTTTAGTTTTTTTTTGTCCATACCTGAAACTGGGAATGTCCTCGGAGACTCAGATACGTTACTAGAGTTAGACTCTTGCAAAGGCGTCATTTACCCCTAGTATAGTATGCAGGTGACGAAAATATCTGAGTTTGATCACAAACTTTTGTTTACTCTGTCGGCCCTTCTACTCTTAAGTCAACAAACAATTCTCACAGGACACTGTCCAACAAGCCAGTGGGGCTAACAATCCCCTCGGGACCTCCTTTAGCTGAAAATCCCCCAACAACACCGTCCCTCGGTACACACACCCAACAGACACCACTGAGCGCTAAAAACGACGTTCCCTCGGCTCCAGAATCCATGACTAAGACGTAACCGACTTTTTAGAGGCAGTCTACGACTCACTGCAAGATGCGTCAAGACAACTAGAGAGCTCCACTATACGTATATATATATATATATATATATATATGTGTGTGTGTTTGTGTGTGTGGTGTGCGTGTGTGCGCCTGTGTGTACATTTTTACACAGGATGAGTAGTAATTTGAGATACAGACAGTATCACATGGTGTGTAGATATAAGGCGAAAACACTCTTTGAAAGAAATCCGTTTTTCCCATACCCTATTAGAAATCATCTCGTCCTGGTTTTTAATAGTTAATTTTTTTTTCCAGCACCATGTCTTACTACCTGTTGGGATTATACGCTTATGTACTAATTACACTTATGCTTTTAAAGGTTATGAAAGCTATATTTAATTTATAGGAAGTATACCAGCATTAGCGTACCCGCCTCAGTGACGTAATTGGCTAAATTGCTAGATCAGTGTTGATTTGGACTGCTGAGGACGAGGAGATTAAGGTTATAATCTCGCTCGGCTAAACTGGGGTGATTTTTTCTAAACGGTTTTCTCCTCTCCCTCCACGCAAATGTGGGTTCACTTCCTCTAAATTCAAATACAACTTTCCCTAATCATAGCCTATTAATGTAATTAGTACTTAGGCGTATAGACCGAACGGGTAATAAGATGTGGTGCTAAATAATAATAAAAATAGCATTTTCGTGGAGGGAGAGTGAAAAACATTTTGTAAAAACCCCTCTCAGTACACCTGACTGAGATTCAAACCTCAATCTCCACGTCATCGTCAGTATAGTCTACTGCGTTAGACCACACGGGCACTGAAGTGTGTAATAGTTAGTTTCACCAAAAACTAAAATATGCTTTTAGAAAATAGTTTGTGTATGTATTAGTACAAAGTTTAATTTATATTTTGAAACAATCAAGCATAATTTTTTGAATTATGAATACATCTATCGAACAATCTTATTCAAACTTTTTTATTCTTTTTCATAACAAAGATATTTGGTTTTACTTTTGGTTGGAATAGTTGTTAACTTCTGTTCAATATGCTACTACAAGACATCTTGTAACTCTTTATTTTATGATTGTGTACTTATTACCACGGCAAAACTTATGACCAACTCCACTACCAAATCACTCGCATATCTCCACGATAGTTAATTGTTTTGATAATAGTCGCCATGATAGTAGTTTTCACGGTGATAGTTGACTTTTACTGAACTCAGTACGGAGACGTTGGCTGTGGGTACGGGTAATTGGCTTTTTGTTGAAACTATTGAACTGCCCGGAGTGAACGGATGGCTACCCGATCTGTAGTTTCCAGTGACCACAACTGTTCGCGAAGAAGAAAGGACCGGTGAAATTAATACTTTCACTGCCTAGTTATGAGAGGCAAAAGTTGTCTCACGGTTTGTTGACATTTATATGTAAACTTAAGGGGCCCGCCTACGGCCCTCCCACATTATTTAGGCCTACCAGCAACGACAATAGTTCGAAAATTTATTACATTAATTTTTTTTTGGGGGGGGGGAGGGGAGTGTGAGGGTTAAACTATAGGCTTTTTTAGAAGCTTTCGCTTGGGTGGTTTTGCAAAGTGTGTTTGCTATATTATATTAAATAGTATAGTTTTATGTTTTTTAAATTATGATATTTTATTATTATGATGAACAAAAAGTAATTTGTTTAGCACCCCATTTTATCACCTGTTCAGGTTATACGCATATGTACTAATTGCGATGGGGAGTAAGAGATTATAAAGGTTGAATTTAATGAAAGTGTACCTGAATTAGCGTGAAGGAAGAGTGAAAAACCATATTGTAAAACCCACCCTTAGGCAATCCGGCTGGATTTTGAGCCCCAATCTCCCTGTCATTTGCAGTATAGTCCCACACGAGAGTAACACCTTAGACCATGTGGCCACTGAAGGAGGTCACAAGGTTATTAAATGGCAAATATTGAGAAGGTAACATAGTGTAAGCTAACACATTGGAGTAGTAGTAGTTTATTTATAAAATTGGTTTTGTTCCCATAACTACGTCTACGATTAGTCAATACACTGGATTGACAGTAGTGGGGAAGTAGTGGTTTGATCTCAGCTGCGTGCCTATACATTTATTAATAAATATTAAACATGTTACTATTTGTGCAATAAAGTATTAAATTATACATTTGTTAAATTATTATTAATAAAGTTGCAATATTTGATTTTATAAATAGTTAAGGAGATTTGGATTTTTTTAGTTTATGATGGATTGGTAAAGATTGTGCCTACTACCCCGATATTACAATAGATTAAAATAAATTCCTTTTATAATATCTACCCCTTAAATAAATTCTTAATAGCTTTGACGTTGAACCATATAATTTAAAAAAATCAACAACATTATATTGATACCATTCTTACACCCTTACACATTAACTTGGAGCATCAAATGTAAGTACTTTAAAGATGACATTCTAAATTGACTCTAAAATAGACACTCTATTAGGAAACTAACATATTACCAGGTTTCCCTAGCGATACACTTACTGTCCTCGATTGAGTATTGTAGTAGAGGCCTTAAGATTTGTGGAAAGACGTTTTACTAACCGAGTCAAAGGTATTGAGACAACTGGTTTTGCTCCCACCGTTTAACCATCATCTAACTAATATTCTCAATTAAACAGACACTACCCTAAATACATTGTGTAACTCACCTCTCTAAACTATTTTACGTGGCCCCTCACCGCTCTTATTTAACTTCAAGTGCGCCCTTGGACAGTATCAATTTATTATTATTACTATTACTACTATTACTACTATTACTATTATTATCATCATTAGCACTACGTCTTACTACCCGTTCGGGTTGTACGCACTTACGCTTATGTGTAATGGTAGGGTAATTGTGAGATGAAATGGAGGACCTACAGTTTAACGTGGGATCCGAACCACGGTGGAGGCCTGGCACTCCACACATTCACTTGTAGTGATTAATACACGTCTTATCAGAGGTGAAGGGAGGGTTTGGCAATCAGATAAATCTGTGTCGAAACCGAAGATTGAACACCAGGCCCCCAGCACAGAAGTCTGACAACTTACTCCTATACCACCAGGTCACCGTAATCAATTAGTCGTAGCGCTATGTGGCTAGCCCCAGTTGGAAGCGTTCGAGGTTTTAGCCTCATTACCACACATTGTTAGGCTTTGAGGCAAGACCGGGTGTGTGATTCTATAAAAGAGTGACACGACAACGAAGGTGGGCTTTCTAAAATATAGATGACGTCATCGTTTATTCATGATGTGAACGCTGGACGTCAAAAATTGGAATCATACACGTCATAAAATCTATAGTATCCATCTTATAAAAGCCCTTCATATGAAATCATGGGACTATTTTTGGTGAGAAATTTGGTATTAAATATTTCATCCAGTTCAGTGGAACTTCAACTATACTATGATTTTTTTTAATAACAGTATCTGGTAGTTACTAAAGTTATTAAAATAGTATTAATAACAGTATTAGTATATTCATACATCAAATAATGCTATCTGCATACATCACATTTGTTAAATATGATCAATTCCAGCTATTAAATAACAAAAATAATATAGTAAAGTTTTACCAACGTTGGACTCATAGAAATCTAGGTTATCAGAATTTTATAAACTGATATTTTAACAAAATTCACGATAAAACTAGTAAGAAATAACAAAAGTATATATATTAAATTAAATAACTAACTTTACATTAATATGCCGAATATTGTGTTTTACTGTGGTCTCTTTATAAAATGATACAGATTTTAACAAATATAAGATTAACATAATCGCTTTAGACAATGTTTTCTAAAATACGTTTCATTTTTCGATATTGAAGATTATTATTGTAGCGAATTTTCTATATGCGTTAGGAAAAGTAATGGCTATCAATCACTTACAAATATTTAATATAATTTCAATGGAAAGGAACAGCTATTTTAATGGGATGCGCTAACCCTCAGATTAAGTTATAGATTGATAAAAAAACACCTATCATGCATGTTGTAATCGACTACAGACTGCAAGATATAAGGTAGTAGCATTAGCTCGGTTCCTAGCCTTGTCAGTTAAAAATCCACAATTGTCTGCAATTGCTAGCTATAGTAGCCCCACGGCTTCTTTGGTGCTGACTGACAACTCACAGCTGACTTCTGACAGTCAAAATTTAGGTGTATACTTAAATTTTGACTGTCAGAAGTGACAGCTGCTAAACACATGTTTTTGCAGATCATCTGGTTTGGCGTAGGGATACATAATTTGGTCTGGTAACTTTTTAAAGCTGTGAGTCAGCACCAAAGAAGCCATGGGGCTACTGTAGATTTAGTTATATAGGGTGTTTTTCTTAATTCATAACAAACATGGCTACCAGCTGGCGACTATAGATTTTTCATTTATTAGTGTCATGTAAATATTATGAAAACGTTGCTAGAACTACCAAGAAACATAGCCTATTTGATGATACAACATAAGTTAATAAGCTAAATATATAAGCCAAGGGAATAAAATAACAAGATTACATAAGAGTATTTACTATTATTTTATACTCATAGCTGTAACTGGCAAGAAGAAAGGAGGAATACAAGAGAGTCTGTACTTGTATTATAGAGTCAAAACAGTCACGAGCAAGAAGAAAGGAGAAATACAAGAGAGTCTGTACTTGTATTAAAAGAGTCAAAACAGTCACGAGCAAGAAGAAAGGAGAAATACAAGAGAGTCTGTACTTGTATTATAGAGTCAAAACAGTCACGAGCAAGAAGAAAGGAGAAATACAAGAGAGTCTGTACTTGTATTATAGAGTCAAAACAGTCACGAGCAAGAAGAAAGGAGAAATACAAAAGAGTCAGTACTTGTATTAAAAGAGTCAGTACTTGTATTAAAAGAGTCAAAACAGTCATGAGCAAGAAGAAAGGAGGAATACAATAGAGTCTATACTTGTATTAAAAGAGTCAAAACAGTCACGAGCAAGAAGAAAGGAGAAATACAAGAGAGTCAGTACTTGTATTAAAAGATTCAAAACAGTCACGAGAAAGAAGAAAGGAGAAATACAAGAGAGTCAGTACTTGTATTAAAAGAGTCAAAACAGTCACGAGCAAGAAGAAAGGAGGAATACAATAGAGTCTATACTTGTATTATAGAGTCAAAGCAGTCACGAGCAAGAATAAAGGAGGAATTCTTTAATGACCAGAGGTTAAACCAAAAAAAGAAAACTGTACAGTCGCTTTCTCTCCAAATTTTCTATAATAGTTGATATATTTTTGTAAAGAGGAAGTGTTACATAATTTTAAAACCTATGCAAACAAAGCAGCTACAAAGTATGTATCGTAAGGTATAATTCAGAACCAATAATATATTTTTTTACATCATGTACTATAATATAGTAACATTTAAGACGTAATGAAAATATTATCTTAAAACTTGAAGGTATATTAGAGACAAATGCCTGAAAGGAAGGCAAAAGTATGTAGAGAGAAAAAGTTGAGATTGACCTACAATGTGTTTTGTAGTTTTTTAATTAGCACCTCGTCTTACCACCCGTTCGGGCTATACGCTTAATTACTAACTTCACTAATGGATTAGGAATTGGGAAGGTTGAATTTAGAAGAAGTGAATCCATATTTAAGTGGAGGGAAAATGTACAACCATTTATGAAAAACCACCCCCAGTTCACCCGAGTAAGATTATAACCTAGATTTTCCTGTTCTCAGCAGTCCAGTTCAACACGACTTGCGCGTTAGCTAACTACGCCACCGAAGCGGGCTACAATTTGTTGTTTAGTAAAGTACACTGCATCAAATCAAAGTCAGAGTCATTGTTTTCTCAGCATTTATTAAATTGTCATCAGTTAAGGACGAAGCTAATATAACTGCATTTTTTAGATAATATATTTTCACTAGTGGTCAACCCAACTAAGGTTTCAAGCTTGTTGTATAATGTATTACCAGTGACAGAAAAAATTAGCTTCGAATATAAACCGGGTGCACTTACAATCTTTCTGGTTAGATTTTCACATACACTTTCTCCACTAGGGCGGGTGCACTTCCAATAAACAGCCCTGCCTTTCATTTTATTTAGTATTATTATTTTACTAGCTCCTGCTCTGACCTTCATAATTAATAGCATGTATAGCCATAGTTGGTTGACAATAATTCTAAATTAAACTTCGAGATTTTCTATTCTAGTTTATTCGGTGATGGGGATGTTGGGGTTAAAATCCCCGCTGGGTGCTCTGAGACTTTCCTTATGAATTGTTCCTCACTCTCCCTCCCAGCAAATGTGGGTATAACCTTCAGTTTTAACTTTCTAGTCAATATAATCAAAAAATTAGAGTTATTAGAAACATTAATTCAGTTGAGAAGGCTTGAATTATTATAAATCGATTTATAATTTAGAATAAAATATTATTTCTACATAAGTATAGACTATGGAAACTAAGATTGATAATCCTAGTAAACCTTCATAATCCTCCAATGTCAAAAAATCTATGTAAAAAAATGCAATTAGAATAATAAGTAAATGCAAAATATAATATATAAAATAAAATCTAAATTATAAACTCCAATCTCAATAAAACTACTTACAAATGTTTACATTTGAAGAAAATAAAAACACCCCAAAAATTATTATACAAACATAATTAATTAAATATAAATTTAAAATCATTAGTTTTGATAAATTTAAAAAAAATAGAGATCTTGTAAACCAGAAATAGGACTATACTTTTAAAATTCAAATAAAAGGGTTAACATAAACCTTATCATCAATTCACAAAATTAATAATTTAATTGAACTATTTTCTGCATCAATACAATATTTTTAAAGTTCTTGGTAAAAGTTAATAAAATTAATTTAATATACATTAATAATTCTATTTTTCAAAGGGAATGGTTTGGATCAGACTAAACAACTTAAATCATGAAGATAAGATTAAAACAAAACCAACCTCGTGTATGGTCAGGTAGACTAAGGCTCCAAACTTGCATTACACCTGGTCAACGATGATTGGGAGGTTGGGACTCGATTTTTCTGCAGGGTATTTTATGGAGGGTTAATCGTAATAAGAGTTTCCCTTTAATGTCCCCCCTTCTGACTTCACATTGATGTGGTTCGTTTCCTCTAAGCCAGCCTCGTCAATCCAAATTATTAAAGAAAGTCAGTGTTAACCCTGAGGCTGAACGTACTCGTATAAACGTACCAAAATGCAGTGCACGAACTCCACTTCATCCTTTTATTTTGTTGCTTTAGATAAATTTTAATCGGTGGAAAAATCCCAAGATACCATTTATCAAAACACAGAAGCCAACGTCATTTCTCTATCATGCATAAATTACATATTTTATCAACTATCAAACATAATAATTTATAATTTATGCACAAAGGCACATATATAAATGAAAATGTAAATAGGATTATAAAATGAATGGGTACTAGGACGCGGTGCTCAAAAAAAATATATTGACAGTTAAAACATTCAGTTCTACTCAGTTCCTTAAGCTAGACAGCATTATATTCCTACGTTAGAAAATATAGTACTAGTATTCCTTCCTATTCTCGGTAAAGTGCGTTACTATTATCCTAACGCGGAGAACGAACATCATAATGAGCCATACAAGAAATGAAGAAGAAAATAATTGTTGTAAGTGAAAATTCCCATTCAAAATAAAAGAAATAAGGTTAACTGGCATAGCATTAGCATTCTACTTTTACATGCTAAAACATTACGTGCTCTACGATTAAGACAGTTTCTCGGAATCGCAGATGTGTGGGGCTGACGGAAGGAGAGTAGTAACTGGTGTTGAGGGTTTGGGAGGGGGAAGGGTTGAAATAAAAATATTTACTTTTTGAACAAAATGATAAGGATGGTTTCACCAACGTGTTTTTATGAATAAAAGTAATCTAAGGTCAGAGTTGACCCGAATACATTTAGAAAGGTTAATTTAGAATTAAAGTGTAGGCCTACATAAAATAGACAGGAAGTAAAGAAAATAGGTATAAGAACAAGATAAGATATAATCTTTTTACAATGTGTTAAAGTTGTACTTGAATATTTCATTTTTTCATATTATAATTACTATAACATTCGTTGCTTTACTAAAAGTCGTGCATTTTCGCCGGTTATATTTTTCAACCACCCATGTTGAAAACATTTTTTGGTAAAGTTTTGTATCGAAGTTGGTTTTACTGACCTTTATTCTTCTGGCACTAGATAAGCACCTAATAATATCTGCGTGGGCTCATAACATTGTTATAGATGTTAATAACACAACACATTACTTAATATCAATATGAAACTTGTAGTTAGCACGGAAAGAAAAAGGATCAGATGTGTAATGTGCAGGGCCAAGATTTTTATGACATGTCAACATTTTTTGGTTCATCAGAGACAGTGATCATTTGTACCTAAACTCTGTTCATGATCAGCTGGTTGTAGAAATGTATATTTTATAGGTCTTTTTTTGGTGATTATTAAGCATCTTTTTGGAAATAAAATTTAAAATTACTTGAAAATGACTTTAAAACAATTACATATATATGAGCTATAGGTGTTTTGATAAAAATGTGAGTATTCAAACATCAGATATTTCCCCACACACTTGTTGACTGAAGAAGATAATGTATGAGTTCAGTGAACTTTGTGACCCCTTACCTGCTTGCTTAAAAAATCCACATTCCTGGTGAGATCTTCACTACACTAAGTTGAAAATGTTTGCAGGAGGAGGGGAGAGCAATTTTTAGTGTTAAAATGAACTTTGTACCGTCTTTACATTCCTGGTGAGTCACTCACTATACCATGTCTGGAAAGGGTTATAGGGGGGGGGGATATTATTTTTAAAGCAGGTATTTGTATTTCAATGTTAAGTAGAACACATAATTTTATCTGTCAAAAGATTTTAAATGCATAGTTTTCATTTATAAAGTGCACGTAATATTTATTCGCTTGCAATCATTCTATGTGTATTTAGAATGGCTTAAACCAAACCTTCTAAAGCGAGTCATTTGAGGCAAATTATTACTGAATTCAGAGAGGATATTTTTTCTACAGAGAGTGAAATACTTTTCTGTAAAATATGTGAATTGAAATTGGCTGTCATTGGATAAAATATTTAACCATTAAAAAGCATACCATTCGTGACAAACATGTCCGTAGTATCCAGAATGTCGATAAAAAGAAAACCTCTCAACTATTACTTGCACAAAATGCATTCTCGATTCAAGGAAAGTCCTCAACATTTTATAAAGATTTGAGAGACGTTCTGGTATATGCGAACATACCTCTGTGTAAACTGAGCACTGTTAAACTAAAGGACTTCCTAGGAATGTATACGGGCCATTCTATTCCAGACAAGTCCACACCGAGGAGAAACTGGAAATGCACTGACCAGGAGAGACGTTTTGGCTTACGTGTATAATGTAAATCTTGCCTCTTGTAATAAATACATTTTATTATGGAACTTCAATCAAATTTTGTAAGCCTTTTTTTCAAATTTAGAGTCATTATTTAGAATTTTTAGTGTAATTTTATAGGTCATATATTGGCAATTTTAAGGTGATCAAAATCCGGGCCCTGATGTTCAAAGGCAGAAAAAGAGAGTGCGCATACACTAAGGAAGAATAGGGAATTTGTGGTGGGACTGCGCTATTGGGCAGAGACCAGTTAATAAGATGACAAACACTCCCTTAACTTTACGTGAAGTAGATTCCCAGCTTAAATTAGAAATTAAATACAATCACCTTATTACTGTTACTGATCATCCGCATATTTACACTAATAATTTACGGATGAGAAAGGGAAGTTTCTAGGTAACATACACAAATTTTCGTGGAAATTATTTAGGAAAAAAAATTCTCTAGCCGGGTTTAGATTTGAACCTTGAACTTCCTGTCATCACAAACCTAGATAAGACGAAGTTAAAGATTATGTCCTTCATGCGTGTTAGTGAAGTGTAGAGAAGTTTTCATTTTCAACTAGTGTTTATAAAAGAGAGGAAAACCGGGAAAGAAAAAACTATAAATATTTAGGCGATCTTAATTATTTTATTTTATTCTCAAGACGCAACTGCCTGAGATATGAATCCCATATTTTCCGTGAAAGGCGACAAAGTTAGATACAAAGTTTAGTGTCTTTAGATTAGTCGGCCACAGATACTACCGCTATTAAAATATATTAATGCAAAATACCACAAATTTTCAAACAAATATTACTTTGAAAGTTTATATTTAGATAAAATACAAAATATAAAAACATAATTATAGTAAAATATGGTGTCCAAATTGCTTTAATATTTCCATTGACGAGTGGACATGTCTAAAGCGTCTCATCTTGTTTGGTTTGACGGTGATGGGGAGGAGAGGCGTTCACATCCCATAAAGGTGCATAAATGTTTTATTCCAACTGGTTTGTAATTTCCATTTAAACAAATGTCGATAGGCTCCCTTTAATTCCCTTCTCATTGGAGTAAAGATACGGATGTACCAAACGGGTAGTAAGACACAGGTAGCAGAAGAAAGAGAAGAAACAAAAACAATGTGGGACATTTATTAGAGCAGCTCAATGTGGTTTTGAATAAATGGGGAAATGTTGATTGTTACTCCCTCACCTTCTCCATCATACTCTCTCTAATCCTACTTCATCAACTTGGACCTCATTGAATAAACATATGTTAAATAGTTAACAATATTCCTTTATCACTATCAAAATGTACTAAGTTAATTAGCTAACAATATTCCTTTATCACTATCAAAATGTACTAAGTTAATTAGCTAACAATATTCCTTTATCACTATCAAATTGTACTAAGTTAATTAGCTAGGGATGAGGAATCTTTAATTTAGAGGAAGTGTACCCGCATTTGCATGGAGGGAGAGTAGAAATCCATTCGGTTAAAACCAACCCAAGTACGCTTTAGCAGGATTCAAACCAATTATCAACCTATCATTGGTAGTTAAGACTATCACCTATGCCGCTTTCGACCATTTAACCACCAAAGCGAGTCATTTGTCAAAATATCTAGAAACAATTATTTGTTTCTTCTTTCTCTACACAAATCTATTGAATATTATTGTCTGAAAATTTGTTCAATGCTGCCCTGTCAAAACTACCCCAGCTTACGGTACCTGGGAATGGCCTGAGTGGCCTGCCTATCTATCCCCTCCTCTTCCATTATCTCTATGATGTGCTCTACTGAGTAATTCAGAATGTCATTTCGACTATAGCATATATTTTTGATGTTACCAATTTTCAGAATCTTCTGCCCTGTGTTGAACCCCAGAAATATCACCGACTACAGGATTAAGAAGAAGATGATGAAGCATTCACAGCGGAAATACCTTCAACGTAGACAATATGTCTACACCCGTTTCCTGACAAGTGACTGTATTTAGAACTTGTCGCGAGCCAGATACGATAGCCTATTTGAGAACATATTTTCTAATACTGGAGGGGTCAAATATATAGTTTTCCAAGCGATTCACATGAAAATGGGATAGAAGTTACTTGAAATGTATTATAAAATCAACTCATTTTAATTATCTGTAATACATCTTTACTTAATCTTAGATATACTTAATTGTTAAGGCTATTTTCAGTTGTTGAGATTACGAGAAAATTGCAGAACCAATTTTGGCAAACAAACATTCATTTTTAAGGTCATTCAACGGCAAAAAATTATTTCACAGTGGTTAAATGATTTCACTAGCTATTGCTAAGGTAGATTAATGGCTGAAATTTAGTATAAACAGACATTCATTTAAGATAGACAAAAGTAATATTTATATTATTACTTTAATTAATATTATACTTAATATTATTAATTATTAATATTATATTATTGTTATTTATAATATAAATATTATTAATATTTATCAAATTATAAATATTATTAGAGATATTTAATTGTGTATACGTGTTTGTCTAGTTATGCCATTTATTTCAGCCCCCAAACATTAATTACTTCACCCTAACAATGGTGCGCATAAAGCATAAAATAGTAAGTTTTACCCCTAATAAGTCGTGAACTGTAATGATTAGAAATCATTAACTCACCTAAATACAGAGTTGTAACGAGTTACAAGTTGACGTTATATCAAATGGGTCAACACTCACCGATACCCGTGATAAGCTACAACACAAACTCCAACACCAAACAAGCGTATAACCCAAACGGGTAGTAAGACGCGGTGCTAAATATTATTATTATCCAACACCAAAGCACGAGCTCTGACCTCCACTCTCCAACTTGCACAACTGACTGAGCGGAGCCTCCCTTATGAAAATTAACTATTGAAAACCAATAGTATTTTTGGAATACTATTGAATTTTAATAGTATTTTAGAATTACTATTGGAT